>APFE031523476.1:156048-217000 GCA_000404065.3 Pinus taeda | reverse complement strand
CCTCGTACAGACAAGGCATCACCATTCTGGTTGTCCATATTTTTCCATCTCATCTCCTCCGTCAGTAAGGCTGAGACTATTTCATCAAACTGCAAAGCAGTTGCATTGCTACCTATTGCAATAACCAGACTATCTCATGAATCTGGAAGAGAACACAACAGAATGATGCACTTATCTTCATCTGAAATTTTAATATCAACAGATGATAACTGACTTACCACAGTATTAAACGCATTCAGATGCTCTGTCACCGAGTCTCCATCTTTCATCCTCGGGTTATATAGCTTTTTCCACAGGAATAGTTTATTCACCAGAGACTTAGATTGGTACAAAGTCCCTAACTTGTCCCACAGAGCCTTTGCCATAGCTTCCCCTGATACATTCAACAATACTGAATCTGAGACACACAATCGTATTGTGCCCTTTGCCTTCCGATCCAACTTCTTCCATTCTTCATCAGTCACTCCCATTGCTTTAGTACCCGGATCTACCGCGATCCACTGATCTTTATCCACCAACAGATCCTCCATCTTGAGTTTCCACAACTCAAAACTCTAACCATTGAACTTCTCAATCTCTATATTTCTATTGCTCGCCATATTCTTTCACCACCAGAATCGATCTCGCAGATCTCCCACTAAATAGGGTCTACCACAGGCTCGAGTGAAACCCCTCAGCAACAAAGGCATCCCCTTGAAGTCAAAACAGCTCTGATACCAAATGTAGGTTTTAACCCCGTGCAGAAATTACCTGGATACGAATTCTAAATCACACGTGTTAGCCTCCTGCTCATAGCAGGTATTCTTCTTTCATGATCGACATTTTTACATACCAAATATGTCATACTTTGCATGCTGCAAGGTTCCATATTTGCTACTGAGGCCAAAGAAGTGTCCATGAGAGTGTGCTAGTCTAAGTGCCTCTACTGTATTCCAATTTTGATAAGTTATTCCATTTTTGAAAAAATTTCAGTTAAAGGGAGGTCCAAACAGTTTAATCTTGGTCTCCCTAGGTTTCAATTTCCTGTTGTAGAATATAGAGAATCATTATCTATCCAAACAGTTTAATCTTGGCAGATTCTTAGATAGGTAGAGAAGCAAGGGTGCTCAACAGCCTAATCTAAGCCCCCGGATGAAATAAGCATAGATGTAGATAGGAGGACAGTAGAAAGAAAAATTTGAAACGATGGGTTTGCTAGTTCAAGTGCACCCAAACAAAAGAAGAAAAATGCTAGGTAAAGTAGGCTGGGTAAGTAGTTTTGTGGTTGCAGAAATCAAGATATTTGATCCATTTCATGTTTTCAAGTGTTATATGTATCCAGATCACAGTTTTGAAGCACTTTTTCATTTTGATCAGATCAAGCAAGGCATTTCTAACTCCCCCTTCTTCTTATTTCCCAAATCACTCACTAACATCCCCTTGAGGACCTTGGGATTTGCCCAACCAGTCCAGTTTCACTCCATCCTTGTTAAAAACCAAGTTGACATCTGAGTTGACTTAGTGAAAAGAAGCCACATTTCTTGTGTAAAAATTAATCTTTACAAAATCCATTCATTTCCCTATGCTTAAGTTTCCATTTTATAAACTTAGCATACATCCCCTCCTTTGCATTCCAAAGACCTCATATTAACATCTAACCCTATTATCTAGCTCCCTAAATCATTTCCCCTTCCCCTATTCTACAAGAAACTATATAAAACCCCCAAAAAAAAACTAAATATTCCTCCCCATGGCAACTATAGCCAAATAAATATAAGTTGGGAAACCTTAGGTCCATTTGGGACCCATTGTTAGCCCCTCCGCGTCGTTACCCTTGGGATTTATTTAACTTCTGGTTAAATAAATAACCATATTAACCTCCCCACACACATAACACCATAGCACACCCTCCGTGCACATTGCATTTGGATTTTATTAATGTCCGATTAATAAATAACCATAGTCCCGCGCCAAAAACATTTAACCCAAAACCTAAGGTTCTAACCCACCCGAAGCCGCAAATAATTAATGATTATCGGGCGCGCTTTTCCACTAAACCCCGATCACTTTGCCCTCTCGTCTGTCGTAGGATTGGCCCTCCCTAATCCAACGACCCTGATCAATATCGAGTGCCCCTTCGTAGCGGTAAGATAGCACCCGATGGTCGACGGTTTCACCATCGTACACCGGGACAGCTGTCGGTCGCCTATTGCATCGGGCCGCCCCTGACACATACCACTCCCGTACCAAAAGCGGTCCAACGCAAACCGCTTACCGCCCTCTCTGCTTGCCTACGTCACCGCATGACGATGCCGTCACATTGCCTGCCACTATGCTGTACCTGTGCCATGTCACCCGCTGACGTCACCCTGCCATGTCACCCTACTGATGTCATCCACCGTACCACCACTGACGTCATGCTGACATCATCCACCGTACCACCGCTGATGTCATGCTGTCGTCATCTGTCGTACTGGGTCCCACCGCTGACGTCATGCTGATGTCATCTGTCGAAAAAACACGCAAAGGCGAAATCACAGCTTAGGAAGCTCGGAATGAAAATCTGAGGCAGTTTTTGATGCGCGATTAGCGCTTAGTGCTAATCGCGCATCGCTAAGAAAAAAGGGCCAAAATGGAAAGCCTCATCCAGCGCCTGGTTTGCAGCAGTCATTTTTGCCCGAAAGAGATAAAAAGGGCGATTTAACAATTTAAAGAAGATCAGCTGAGAAAGAGAGTCCCAATTCAGGTGTTGAAGAGTATCAGAGGAAAGATAAAGCCCAGATTCAATTAAAAAAGTATCAGTGAAGCGGCAAAGAGTATCAGATCGACAATATCAAAGCAGGTGAATATTAAAAGCCTCCATCAAAGTCAAAGAAAGTGGTGAATCCACTTAAGGCTCTCAGATCACAGTTAATGCACATCAAAGCCACTCAAGAGCAGTGGAGCAGAGACCAATGCGCAGTTATGATAAATGGCCAGCGCATAACAGCAAAGGCCACATAGCCTCATTTTTTGTAACAGCTACCCCGAGCACAACATTAGATAGATATGTTTTACATTACTTGTAAGAGAAGTTAAGTTAGTTGCAGTTATTTCCTCAGATCTTCTATCAGATCTTTTTTGTAGAAATTTTGCCTATAAATAGAGCCCTTAAAAATGTAATAAGGGTTGTTGGTTGGTGGGTCAGTTGATGATTTCTTCATTCTGAACTGCGTTGTAAGATATCAAACTGTGTTAATACAAATGGCTGTTGAAGTTCACTGTGTCTGAATGATCTGAGGGTGGATTGGATGTTCTGGGACTTGCTACAGAATTCCTGTGTCATGCTATGGAACAATAAGTTATACTAAACTGTGTCTTATGTTTTCGATTTTGTAAATCTCATCTATGTTTCATGATCTTGGTAATAGAGAAAAAGAATAGCATAAGATTTGTTTGAATGCACCTTATGTTCAATCTCTGTTATCTATTATGTTTTCTTCAGGATTAGTCATGAATATGAATTCTTAACTACTCATGTTCGCACTAGTTCTCTCATTTTGAATACTGTTTAGGAATTCTTAATTGCTCCTAGACAATATTCATCCATTTTTCCCTCTACCAGCATAATGAAAGATTCTTGATTGCCTTTCATTCCCTGACTTCATTCCATCATTACCAAATTTGGAAGTTGTTTCCTAGCCTGACTATCCCACTTTGTGGTACTACCTTCTCATCGAGAAACTATTTCAGTAATTACACTCTCAGTGACTCCATTGCCCAATGGAAAAAATAGTCACGTACTTGCATACCAGTTCTGTTTGAGATCACCATCCAACAATCTTAAAACTCAAACCCTGTTCATCATAGCTAGCCTAAAATCATCCCTTAAACAAAGCTAAATCCCAAAGAGAGAGCCCTCTCTAGTTGTAGGTAGGCTAGGACCTGCAGCTAAAAGATTGGTTAGTGGTTACCTCAGCTGTATTCCCTTATAAGTCAAAGGGGACAACCTGAGCGATAACATAATGGCGACTCCGCTGGGGAGAATCATTTGTTCATCAATGTAAAATCCCCATTTTTTATCAGTTTGCCTTTTAAATAAGTCTTAAACTTGTTTTAAAAAATTCCAAAAAATCAAAAAATCTCAAAATATTTTGTTTCTTATTACATATTTAGTTTTGATCTGTGTGGTGGACAGAGATCAGACCCTTCAAAGTTAATTTATTTATCCACCTGGCGACTCCACATAATCCTCATAATAAAGACTCCGCTGGAGAAATGAACCCAAGAGAAATATACGAGCAGATCGGGATTTTGACCTGGATTACTATCCAAGAGGTCATGTTCTTTCTCTTCCATAAAATTTTGCTATGTATATTGTATTTTAAAAATTATTTTAAATTAGATTTTTTGCCTTCTGAAAATATTGTTGAAAATCCTCCTTGCACATCAAAACAACAGCCTCTAAATGCTACTGAAAATCATCATACAGCCAAGGAGGAAACAAATGACAAAGCCAATCATTCTATCCTTGTTCATATCGAGCCCATTCAACCAATCCCGGAACATGATCCCGTGCCTCGTAAGGTTCCTGACAAATATAAGCCTCTTATTTTGCCTCCCGTGCTTAATCCTCTGCCCAAAAATCATCCTGAGTATCTCCCAAGATTTGATGGAGAGAATGGTATTACTGCGCAAAATCATATTCACGCCTTTGAAGACTATCTTAATATATTTGAAGTGGAGGATGAGGATGTTAGTATCAGGCTGTTTGCCCTTTCTTTGCAAAGCGAAGTTAGGACTTGGTTTAAAGCATTGCCTGAGGCTAGCATCTCTAATCTTCATTAGTTTTCCAAGCTCTTCCTTGATATATGGATGATCAAACTTAATTTCCTCCTGCTCATTGAAGAATATAATCAGTTAGAAAGGCGTCCAAATGAATCTGTTCAACAATTTTTTGATCGACTCAATCAAGTTTATCATTCTTTGCCTCTGAATATTAGACCTCCCCCTGATTTAGCTCTATTGCATTATCCAAGAGCTTTTGACCCAAAAATAGAATTCCGTTTAAGAGAAAGGAGCCCCTCCACTATGAAACAAATGCAGAACATGGCAGTGGACATAGAGGCAAATCTAAAGATTAGGGAAGAAAAACGGAAAGCAGAGCAAGAAGAAAAACTTCATGATTTGTTAGAAAAGTCAGAGGAAATGATCAAAATGAAAGTGGAATGTTTAGAGCACCAGAACACATCTGTTTTGCAAGAGGAAAGTAATGACATTCATGAACAAACCTGCCACAAAACAGATGACATATTCGTAATGCCATACATGATGGAGCAGTCTCCTGATATACTATATGAATATAACAGCTTCTCTTCTTTCAACTGCTTGCCAAAATACAATGAGTATGATGATGATTACGAGCCTAATGACCAAATCAGCCTTGCAAAGGAGTCAGAGCCTATTTTGGCAGAAAGCACAGTTCAGGATCAACAGACTAAAATCAATGATCAACGTGCCTATCTCAGCTATGAAGTAAAGGAGGAAAGTGAAGAAATTTTTGATTTCAGCGAAGGAACTTTACCTTTTTGTGTTAATTCTTTTCAATTTATTAAAGAGAACTATCATGCAGTTAATAAGCAAGTATCAACAAGTGTTGATAATGATCATCTGGAGGAAACCCAAATCATTGTTCAAAATATATTGCCTCTAGTTTTGCAACCCCAAAGAGCCATCGAATATCAGATTGAGGAAGATTCGAAAGTGGTTGTTCGTGACCAAGAAATCCAAGTGGATACCCGGCCTCTTTGTTTTCAGCCATCTAAGTTTTCTGAAGAAGAAGAGGAGCAGCCTGAGCAGATCCGTCAAGGGCAATATGAGCCTGTTTGTAATAAGTTGCAAATATCAGTTCATGTTGTATATGATTCATGTGCTGACAGAGTGTATGATGAAGTAAAGAAGTACTCTTCTCCATTAGCAGGCTGTGTGCCTCAAAATCAAAATATTGATGATATCCAGTTTCCAAGGCATGATAGTGATCCCAAACTTTTGTACAGTTCTTCAATTCAGCCCAGCGATTGTATATATATGTTGCAGGACCCTTTTGTACAGTTTCTTGTTTCAGCAAAGAAGGTCAGCAGTTTTCTGATCTTCTCAAAAGTAAAAAAAGTTATATCTGATGGCAAGATCTCCATTTTCACCACCAGCAAGCATGAACAACAAAATTCACCAATGTTTATAGTGCTTAAATGGCTGCATTGGTTATTTCATTTCACCTAACAGCAAAGTAAGTGTTGGTTAGAGTAGGTAGGTAGGATTTCAGTTTTTGTTTGGATAGCAAGCTTGCTGCAATTGAAGCCCGAAGTGAAGGCCCTAAGCTCTTCAAGTCTGCTGTCATGTTCATAAATAAAGCAGCCAGCAAAGGGAAGTTTTCAGAGTACAACAACT
Organism: Pinus taeda; assembly: GCA_000404065.3. NCBI lineage: Eukaryota > Viridiplantae > Streptophyta > Pinopsida > Pinales > Pinaceae > Pinus > Pinus taeda. Next base: position 210,595 of record APFE031523476.1, on the reverse strand, counting down.
AAAGATTAAGGCGTTCTGACCTGTTGTTTTGACTTTTCGCAAGGAAAAGCCATCCCCAAGTGGAGCCATTGTCAGCCTCCTGCTCATAGCAAGTATTCAGCTTTCATGATCGACATTTCTACATACCAAATATGTCATACTTTGCATGTTGCAAGGTTCCATATTTGCTACTGAGACCAAAGAAGTGTTCATGACAGTGTGCTAGTCTAAGTGCCTCTACTGTATTCCAATTTTGATAAGTTATTCCATTTTTGAAAATTTTTCAGTTAAAGGGAGGTCCAAACAGTTTAATCTTGGTCTCCCTAGGTTTCAATTTCATGTTGTAGAATATAGAGAATCATTATCTGTCCAAACAGTTTAATCTTGGCAGATTCTTAGATAGGTAGAGAAGCAAGGGTGTTCAACAACCTAATCTGAGCCCCTAGTTGAAATAAGCATAGATGTAGATAGGAGGACAGTAGAAAGAAAAAGTTGAAAAGCTGGGTTTGCTAGTTCAAGTGCACCCAAACCAAAAGAAGAAAAAATGTTAGGTAAAGTAGGCTGGGTAAGTAGTTTCGTGGTTGCAGAAATCAAGATATGTGATCCATTTCATGTTTTCAAGTGTTATATGTATCTAGATCACAGTTTTGAAGCACTTTTTCATTTTGATCAGATCAAGCAAGGCATTTCTAACTCTCCCTTCTTCTTATTTCCCAAATCACTCACTAACATCCCCTTGAGGACCTTGGGATTTGCCCAACCAGTCCAGTTTCACTCCATCCTTGTTAAAAACCAAGTTGACATTTGAGTTGACTTGGTGAAAAGAAGCCACATTTCTTGTGTAAAAATTAATCTTTACACAATCCATTCATTTCCCTATGCTTAAGTTTCCATTCTATAAACTTAGCATACATCCCCTCCTTTGCATTCCAAAGACCTCATATTAACATCTAACCCTATTATCTAGCTCCCTAAATCATTTCCCCTCCCCCTATTCTACAAGAAACTATATAAAACCCCCAAAAAAAAAACTAAATATCCCTCCCCATGACAACTATAGCCAAATAAATATAAGTCGGGAAACCTTCGGTCCATTTGGGACCCATTGTTAGCCCCTTCGCGTCGTTACCCTTGGGATTTATTTAACTTCTGGTTAAATAAATAACCATATTAACCTCCCCACACACATAACACCATACCACACCCTCCGCGCACATTGCATTTGGATTTTATTAATGTCTGATTAATAAATAACCATAGTCCTGCGCCAAAAACATTTAACCCAAAACCTAAGGTTCTAACCCACCCGAAGCCGCAAATAATTAATGATTATCGAGCACGCTTTTCCACTAAACCCCGATCATTTTTCCCTCCTGTCTGTCGTAGGCTCGGCCCTCCCAGATCTGATGACCCTGATCAATATCGGGCGCCCCTTCGTAGCGGTAAGATAGCACCTGATGGTCAACGGTTTCACCGTCGTACACCGGGACAGCTGTCGGCCGCTTATTGCATCGGGCCGCCCCTGACACATACCACTCCCGTACCAAAAGCGGTCTGACGCAAACCGCTTACCGCCCTCTCCGCTTGCCTACGTCACTGCATGATGATGCCGCCACGTCGCCTGCCACTGTGTTGTACCTGTGCCATGTCACCCGCTGATGTCACCTTGCCACATCACCCTGCTGACGTCATCCACCGTACCACCGCTGACGTCATCTGTTGTACTAGGTCCCACCATTGACGTCATGTTGAAGTCATCCGACGAAAAAACGTGCAAAGGCGAAATCGCAGCTTAGGAAGCCCGGAATGAAAATATGAGGCAGTTTTTGATGCGCGATTAGCGCTTAGCGCTAATTGCGCATCACTAAGAAAAAAGGGCCAAAATGGAAAGCTTCATCCAGCGCCTGGTTTGCAGCAGTCATTTTTGCCCGAAAGAGATAAAATGGGCGATTTAACAATTTAAAGAAGATCAGTTGAGAAAGAGAGTCCCGATTCAGGTGTTAAAGAGTATCAGAGGAAAGATAAAGCCCATATTCAATTAAAAAAGTATCAGTGAAGTGGAAAATAGTATCAGATCGACAATATCAAAGCAGGTGAATATTAAAAGCCTCCATCAAAGTCAAAAAAAGTGGTGAAGCCACTTAAGGCTCACAGATCACAGTTAATGCACATCAAAGCCACTCAAGAGTAGTGGAGCAGAGACCAATGCGCAGTTATGATAAATGGCCAGTGCATAACAGCAAAGGCCACATAGCCTCATTTTTTGTAACAGCTGCCCCCAGTGCAGCATTAGATAGATATTTTTTACATTACTTGTAAGAGAAGTTAGGTTAGTTGAAGTTATTTCCTCAAATCTTCTATCATATTTTTTTTGTAGATATTTTGCCTATAAATACAACCCTTAAAAATGTAATAAGGGTTGTTGGTTGGTGGGTCAGTTGATGATTTCTTCGTTCTGAACTACGCTGTAAGATATTAGACTGTGTTAATACAAATGGTTGTTGAAGTTCACTCTGTCTGAATGATCTGAGGGTGGATTGGATGTTCTGGGACTTGCTACAGAATTCATGTGTCATGCTATGGAACAATAAGTTATACTAAACTGTGTCTTATGTTTTCGATTTTGTAAATCTCATCTATGTTTCATGATCCTGGTAACAGAGAAAAAGAATAGCATAAGATTTGTTTGAATGCACCTTATGTTCAATCTTTGTTATCTATTATGTTTTCTTCAAGATTAGTCATGAATATGAATTCTTAACTTCTCATGTTCGCACTAGTTCTCTCATTTTGAATACTGTTTAGGAATTCTTAATTGCTCCTAGACAATATTCATCCATTTTTCCCTCTGCCAGCATAATGAAAGATTCTTGATTGCCTTTCATTCCTTGACTTCGTTCCATCATTACCAGATTTGAAAGTTGTTTCCTAGCCTGACTATTCCGCTCTATGGTACTACCTTCTCATCGAGAAACTCTTTCAGTAATTACACTCTCAGTGACTCCATCACCCAATGGAAAAAATAGTCACGTACTTGCATACCAGTTGTGTTTGAGATCACCATCCAACAATCTTAAAACTCAAACCCTGTTCATCATAGCTAGCCTAAAATCATCCCTTAAACAAAGCTAAATCCCAAAGAGAGAGCCCTCTCTGGCTACAGGTAGGCTAGGACCTGCAGCTAAAAGATTGGTTAGTTGTTACCTCGGCTGTATTCCCTTAGGAGTCAAAGGGAACAACCTGAGCGATAACAACACGAAAAATAAAAATGTGAGAGCATAACACATAAAGCACATATACACAGAGATTTCCCAATGGATCCCAAAATCGAGACTACTAGCTTGATTTTTTATTATTGTTCCTTTCAATGTTACAATACATATTTATACATGTCGAAGCATCCAACACCATGGACCGAAAAACCATCGTGTCCAAAACCATGGACCCAAAACCATAGGTAGGTTCGCCCAACCTAATATAGGGTCCAAAAAAAAAATTTCCCATGGCGCTGCCTCGGACCCTGTAGAGGGGGGCTACCTGCCCCCCTCAAACCCCCCAGACAAGGGGGGCTTCCACCCCCCTTGTGACCCACCCGTTGTGCAATCGTCGCAACGAAGGGGGGGGCCCTCTAACCCACGGGTTCACTACATAGGTTAGTCGTGGAAAGAATATAGCACAACCCAACAATCCATTTGAGTGCCACTAAAGATTAAGGCTGAAGCATAACATTTGTTCTTGTTTTGACATTAAAGATTGTATTTACAAAGAAAAAGCAGAATCTTCCACCAAAAGATGCAATATCAATGAAATTTCTTTGGAATGTTATAGAAATGGGAGAATCCATCCAGTCAACTAAGAAGATTGACCACTATAAACATTCAATGACAAGTTTGATCTTTATAAGTCAGTGCTACAAAATCTCAAAGAAAATTGTCCATTGAAGCCACCAAATGCCCTCAACACTTCCAACCAACTTGCTGCAGAGTTTGGTTGCTCAAGGTAGTTTTCCTACTACAAAATACCTTGGTAGAGCAATTTTTTCTGATTTGATCACAATCACCACCATTTTCCTTGATTGCTGGTCCATGTCTATTGCTTACGAATCAGGTGAAGGTTGTTGTCTCCCCGAAATGAAAAACCAGATGTTTATTGTTGTTGAAAAAACTATTGTGCGGGATAAGGTTTTTCAATTACACTCCTAGGTCTTTGGCATCCCCTTTAGTCAGTGGTTTGCATATCATCTGAAGAACTTCTAAATGGATCGGAACCAGCCATATAGTATATGATATTGATTTATCGCATTAGCTTAACAACTAAGTGCTTCATAAGTGACTGGAAGGGGCCTTATGGCATGTCCTTGATGTGCATTCATCCAACTTTCCGAAGGGAATCCATGTGATAACATTGTCCCCATAGCCACTAAATCTCTACACTAGACTGCTTGAAATACAAAAGTATCTGTGAACTCCTACAGGCTTGAATCCTCCTTAACATAAGAGTATATGCCAAACTCAGATGTATCATTGATTCTAGGAACATCAGCTACCCTAGCTACCCCATAAGTAGTATTCATCAATGTTCGATCAGTCACCGAACTTGTTGCCAATAAAATCTATTGAAGCTCACATTAACAACATTTTTGTTGGAACCTGAAAATTTGGCCCTCATGTTACTTGCTTCACTCTCTATACAGCAATTTGATTTCTTGAAATCAAATTTTACATCAATAGAAGGTTCACTTCTAACTTGAAGACACTGCTCAGGTTTTCTAGCACCCTGCTTATCAGGCTCTTCTTTTAATTCGCTAACCCTTAGCTGCTTTTTCTTCTCAGCTTCTTCTTCCATGATAGAAGTCATTATATATGTGTAGGCCTTCTATAACAATCTATACAACATCAAGGCCAAGAGACGAGCCTGATCTTTAACAGCGTCAATATCTCTTTCATCCACACACTAGCAGCAATCAACAAAATGAGAAGCTTTATCAGGCCTATGCCTTAGGCAAAGTAAAATATGTGCACGTTCGACATTTGCCCTTGTGCAACCTCTTCTCAAACCAATAAGAGTGTAATAATCAATTGTAAAAGGACTTGATAGCCTTTGCTTCATATTAAGAATCTTAGAATTCAAAAATTGAAGGTTTCCATGGATATCCCTAAAATTCAGTTTTTGAGGCTTCCGGGCAATTTTGCCAGAACCTGCTTTTTAACTTGAAGTTCGAAAAAGTTGGATTTTTAAATTTCATTCCCTGCATTGAATTAAATTTTATTTTTACCATTTTACATTATAGAGATGGATGACCTTTAGTTACCATCATGCTCTATGGTTTTTTTGTTTCTTTCTCTTCATTAATTATGAGGTTGGGTTGAACAAATTTGATGTAGAAACAGATACCCAGACAGATATTTATTAATATTTTTGCTAAGGGTGTGACAAGTATGGGAAACCTGGTGTCTGCTATTGCAACAAGTCAAGGTGTGTCGGCCATTGAGCAGACTTAGAAGGTAGTGAAGGTAGTGTGCTTAGGAGGCTTGGATTGAGTCCATTGGATTTTGTACTCTGATCATACTTGGGGAATTGCAAATGGATTCCTAGAATGAGGAGGCTGTGAAGTTCTTCAATGGATAAGAGGAGGGGGAAAATGGTCATGGGGCAGATGGGAAGAAGATATCTATGGAGAAGAAGGGGGATTCATCTGTTAAAAGAAGCAGCTGGTTTGAGTCCACACTGTCATCATTCAAGGAGGACAGTTACTTCATATCAAATCTAAAGGAATCAGAGAAGAAGGCCCTGCAAGACTTAAAATTGAGGATTGAGGCTACCATTAAATCGAATGAGTTCCTTTTGGAAGGACTTGGTGCTAATGGTGATCATAATGCAACATCAATAGGCATTAATGTAGTGAAGGATGACAGACCCACCAAGCCAATCAATGGAGTAGTCTAAAAGAGTAAGACCCTATTCCTCGATCATACATGTACACAACAAAAAAGGGCAGAAAAAATGAATCAAATGAATGAACCTATCTTTGTTTGTCTCCTAGTGATGGGGAGCTTGGTTCACTGCCTGTCTGTTGTCTAGTGATGAGTCAATGGAGGTGAGCTGCAGAGCGCAGGATGGAGTTTTGGTGAGCTGCAAAGTGCGGGGATGGAGTTTCTGCGTCGAGTCGAATTGGTGAGGGGAGCTACAGAGCGTGCAAATTCCTGCCTGTCTGTCGCCTAGTGATGAGTCAGTGGAGGTGAGCTGCAAAGCGTGGGGATGGTGTTTCTACGCTTAGTCGAATTTATGAGGGGAGCTGCAAAGCTCGCGTACTTGACCAAATTTGAAAGGAAAGGAGAATGGAGTAATGCGAAGTGGCAAGAATCTGGCAAAATCCAGAAAATATGTCAGACGAGATCCCATCACCAATTAATGCGAAACGGTGGAGGATGGTAGCGGAGGTAGCGAAGGGTGGCGGAGGGCGGAGGAATTACCGATCGCCGGAGCCGGACGTTTTTCGGGGCGGGGACAGAAACCGAGCAATTCCTCTACCTTGTGGGATATGTGTGCCATGATGTGGCCTGGTATGATGTCATGCATGCTTGTGGGAGGCTGATGCACTTTGATATGGCCCTTCCCTCACTTAGTTCTATGGCACCCAGTTCTATGGGTTAGTTGTAGGAGGTTGATACACTTTGGGGTGACCTTTCCTCAATTCCAGGGGGTAGTTGGAGAGTGTCATAGGGCCTTTGAGATGGCCCTTCCCTCACTCAGTTCTATGGGTTAGTTTGAGGTTGATACACTTTGGGATGACCTTTCCTCAATTCTAGGGGGTAGTTAGAGTGTGCCCTAGGGCCTTTCCTCAATTCCACGCGGTAGTTGGAGAGTGCCCTAGGGCCTCTCTTGTGTTGGAGAGTGCCCCAGTTCTATGGGTTAGTTAGAGGAGGTTGATACACTTTGGGATGACCTTTCCTCAATTCCAGGGGTTAGTTGGAGAGTGTCCTAGGGCCTCTCCTTGTGGAAGGTTGATACATTGTTCCCTCATTTCTGGGTTAGTTGGAGAATGCCCTAGGGCCTCTCCTTGTGGGAGGTTGATACACCGTTTCCTCATTTCTGGGTTAGTCGGAGTGGCTACAACACATCTTCATTGAGAAATTTATTTAATTTTTTTTGTTTTCTATATAATTGTTATTTTTAATATTTTTTATGATTGGTTAGAATTTTTTTTGAAAATTCATTGAATTGCAACAACTAGATATTATTCTCTTTATTTTAACAATTTATCTGTCTTACATTAAATTATTAATGACAAATAGCAAATAATTAAAATTTCAATTCTTCACAATAAAATTACGTTGTGGAAATATGAAATACGGAACTCGGAAATAGATGCACACACAATAAAAATTGCATTGTTGTTTTTGGAAAAGTCATTGGAAAAAACTGAAGGGAAAATCAGTGTAGCAGATGAGGGTTTTATTTGTATGCAACAAAATTAGAGAATTATAACTAGATGTCCAACTATCAATCCTGCGACAATTTATCTCAACTAGAAATGTACTGGAGATCCAAGATCTTTGCAAATCAACTTGGCTTCCTTTGGCCTACTCACACCGCTTGGCACTCACATTGACTCTCTAAAATGTGCATTGTTGGCTAAAGGAAATTCGTACAACCAAGAAATTGCCTTCGAGTGAGTCGTCCTACCTCATTTTCCTCTAGAAACTACTTGCTCTACCTTTTAGACCCTGGTCCGACCTCCTACAACTAAAACAAGTTGATTTCAACAACTCAAACTAACAATTTGGGCAACTATCACAACCTCTTTGCAAATAAATTTAGCCTCCCTTTTTCGACTTTAAAACATTAGAAGACTTCCAAAGAATTTCTCTAGAAATTCTTACTACTCCAAACCCCTGCTACTATCTCCCGATTGGCTCGAACTACTCCCTGCTAAATACTACGAACTAGGTAATTCAAACTGCCTTGGCCACTTGATGTTTGATGTGTCTTCTCCAAGCCCCTTCGACTTGCTCTTATAATCTCTCAATAGAGCATCAATGAACAAGATCTATTCATGATTGATACCTTAGATCATATTAGACTTTGTCAAGTCACTTTTTTTGGAATTTTATAGAGATAAATTGATTTCCTAAACTAATACCCATTAATTAATTAACTTTCCTATGCTAGACAAAAAAAATTAAATTATTGATCAATTAATTTAATTGAGAGGTTTATAACTATTTTCTCTCGAAATTTTTCTAGGTTTTAGAGATCTCGTGTTCCTTAGCCTCTCTAACACCTTAAATACTAGAACACATGTGCAATTCTACCATATCCATAAAAAATTAACACTCCCTTTTAGCGAGGAAGGTGTTATTCATTCTACATTCTACTCATGTTCTTCCTAATGAACACCTTGTAGCTAGACTGATCCACACTGCTAATAATTGGCATCTATTGTACCTCCTCTCTTCACATCTCAAACTGATTTGACTCCTTGTCACTAGAAACCATGAGGAAGAATTCAATCTGGCAAACACCGTACACCATGCTACTGCACATACTATGATTCACCTACCACTAATTGTAGATAAATTAATCTCAAATCTCACATTGTTGGTACCCCTACATTGTTGCTTCTGCACTACCTTTTCACTGCTACTAACATTGTAACTGTATGTGTTGATCTGCTCAGAGTTTGAAGATCAAGATTCCATAGGGTTGCTCCCTCTGAAGCTAGACTCCCTCTGAGTCTTGAATTCTCTCTGATCTACTATGCCACTGCAACTAACCCTCCACTTGTCTCTTGAGTCTCTAATTGCAACTAGCCCTGCACTATCTATTAATCACTAGACTGCACTCAACTGGCTCTGCAACTCTCTCAATTATCTAACTATAACTATCTCTGCACTATCCCTCAAGATTTTAATGTGCTTTGCTGATACCTCAATCCTCCTGTTACTTTGATACTTTGGGCTCCTATAACAAAGGTTTTGATCCATGTAAAGGATATACAAAAAATGGATTTGATCTAGACTTCCTACTGCTATTCCATGTACCCTTCCCATTTTGGTAATTGAAGCATCATGCTCCTCCTCTATCTAGAGGTATTGTTGTTATCGATGCGAATTCCTCCAATTTGGAGGTTAACTCATCAATCTTTGCCAAAGTTATTGTTTGCTACCCATTCTTTTCCTTCTTCCTTTTAGGAAACTAGGTGAAGTAGTGACCAAAATCACCACATTTAAACCACTTGACCTTTGACATGTTGATCTGATTTATAATATTAGATTGTTGTGCTAAGATCCTCCTCGGATTAGAAACAAAATTCTTTCATTGTGCTTAAGGATTCGTGAATTTTTTGCAAGTGAAATAATGTGTTTTATGTTAATTTTATGAGAAATTTAACATAGTTAAGAGACTAAATAACAACATAAATATGTACAAAACATCATCAAAAACACATTACAACAAAAACATGATAAAGGACTTCACACCTCCTAAGCTACGTCTCCTTGGTCCAACTTCCAATGGCTTGGGACTCTTTATTATGCTCAAAAGTGTAAAAATATGTGTTTACAATGCTCAAATACTTCTGAAACCTACTCCAATGAGTCCAAAATGTCCAAAAATGTCTCTCTAGCCTCTTTTTGCATCAAATTTGGTGGAAAACTAAAGAATTTATGACCTCTTCTAGTTCTCCCAATATTCGCTCCACACCATTTCCAGCATGAACCTACAATTTCGCTCCAAAATTGCGCTAGCTGGGCAAAAATTTGGCCGCGTGGCGGTCCATAATCTATCGGCATTGACTGTTCCATCGCAAATCGAAATCGACAGAGAACTGGTGGTGTTATGGTCTATGAACACAGTGGGGTGATGTGTGATTGTGATATGGTGGACCCGACAGAACTATTAACTAGAGCCCATAATCTTATCGCATCCAGGATCCATCACAATTTGCAATTGGTGAAGTCAGAGGGTAACGAATATATGGGACTCTGCACTTTTGCGATGTGTGATTGTGATTATCGCATCACAACCTGGTACGCTGGGGGCTGATTCTTTAACGTTAGCATGCCTGCGACATGCGATTTATGAAATATGAGGCCAATGGAAGCTTGCCACTTGGCTATTCCCCCATTCGTTGAAGGGTCCTGCCACGTCATCCACTCCTGCCATGTGTCCAAGTCAAAGCCGAACTTTGACTTACTCTAACTTCTTCATATGAGCTCATATTTGAGTGTCATTTGCACTGTTGGAATCAGGATGACGAAAACTTTGATCTAAAGCTAAGTTTATCGAGATTCTACCACTTTGAGTTTTGAGCCTAATTTTGAGCACCTGGTCGCTCCTCCCCACTGTAAGCCTTTTGGACCCCAAAATTATCACTTTCAATTGTCCAGTAGGTGAGGGTACAATTCCCTCACCTTTCCAACCTCTATCCATTTAGATTTTAAAGGATTTGTACCCTTGAGCCTCACTCGAAGATAATCGATACTTCCCCTTTTTCATGTCCTTGTTCTTCTGTCAAGTATAGTGTCTTGTTGAAACTCATCAAGGAATTCTAGAGAAAAGTCATCAACATATGGAATTTGAATATTTTCTCCTTGATCTTCAATCAAAGGAGACTCATACAACCTTAAATTCTCAACATTAACAACAACATAAATTTTCATATATGAAGGCAAATCCAACACGAAGGCATTGTTACTAATCTTTTCCAAAACTCTGAATGAACCATATATAATTGCTTTTATATTTTTACCTTCTCCTTGGAGCCTCTTTTTGTTAATGTGAAGCCAAACTTCATCGCCAAATTTAAACTTGTGAACTTAACGATGCTTGTCGTGCCTTGAATTGTACTTGCCTTGGCTTTTCTCAAGCTATTCTTGAACCTTTTGGTGTACCAATTGGATTTGTTCAATGAAATTTCTTGCTTTGTCTATGTCTCTATGACCTTCAATAGAAACATATTTTCCAAAAATAAAATCCAAAGGAGATTTAGGCAAGTATCCCAAGCATGCTTCAAATGGCGAAGTTTGACTTGAAGAGTGCTTGGCTCAATCGTAAGCATGTTGAATATAGTGAAAATGTTCATCCCACAACTTAGGATGCTTACTGCAATATCCACAAAGAACATGTATCATTGTTCTGTTCACCACTTCAGTTTGACCATATGTTTGTGGATGAAAAGTTGTACTCCTTTTCAATTTGGTGTCCATAAATCCCCACAAGCTTGAAAAAAAATTCTCAACAAAGCGAGAATCTCGATCACTAACAATGGATGTGGGAAATCCAAAATGCACTCAAACATTATAAAAGAATAAATGAGCAGTTTGTTTAGTTGTAACTTGTCTTTTACATGGCATCCAGATACACATTTTGTTGAACATATCCACAACTACATACAAATAATCATGACCTCTTTTTGACAATGGAAGACCTCCTACAAAATCCATAGAAACACTCTCCCACGGTTGTGAAGGAATCAGAAGTGGTGTGTACAATCCTAACTTCGTATTGTTAGGCTTACTAATTGCACATAATGAACACCCTTTAATAAAAGGAGACACACTTTCAAGCATATGCGGCCAATAACAATGCCTCTGTAGATGTGCCATTGTCTTACTTACACCGGAATGACCAGCAATAAGAGAAGTATGTGTCTCTCTTATAATGTTAACTCTTTCTCCCTGTGGAATAAAAAGCTTTCCAAGATGGTATAACAAGTTATCATGCAAACGATAATCCAATTCCTCTACTTGGTTTCCTTGACTCAAGCTTGTATAAACATCTTGAAAGTCATTATCTAATGCATATTGTTCAATATAACTTTCGTGTAAGATAGAATTATGCTTGAGTAAAGTAGCTGCACTAAAAATAGGTCTAGAAAGCATATAAACAAATTTATTGTAGATATCCTTCTTATACTTGATTACCAAGTGGAATTGTTGAAAAAACCCATCCATCGGAACTGCCTTGATTGTTGCAAATTTGATTGTGATTGCAAGTTTTGCCATGGTTGATGATCAGTGTGAATGACTATTTCCTTACCCATCAATTAGTGTTTCCAATTTTTTCACACTTTGCACCATTGCATGCAATTCCTTGTCATATGTAGGATAGTTAATCACTGCACTATTAAAAGTTTCTAAATGAAAACAGATAGGCTTACCATGTTTCATAAGGACTGCACCCATAGCGTAGTCACTAACATCAGTTTGAATCTCAAATGACTGTCTCAAGTCTGGAAATGCAAGTACTTGACCTGTACTTATCCTTTCCTTAAATGCATCAAAGGCCTTTTGTTGTTTGCCTCCCCACTAAAAAACCTTTTTCACACTTGTCAACACATGCAAAGGAGCTGCTATAAGAGAAAAAATAGCAATGAATTTCCTCCAATATTGGGCTGCTCACAAAAAACTTCTTACCTCAGTAACTGTCTTGGGCCTTGGCCAATTCACAATGACATCAACCTTGGAGGGATCTACTTTCAACTCACCTCCTCCAACAATATGACCCAATTAAACTAAATAAGTTTTTCCAAACTCACACTTTGATATCTTAGGATACAACTGTTCTTTTTTCAAGACATCAAATACTTTTTTTACATGCATGACATGTTCATCATGAGATTTACTGAAAATTAAGATGTCATCTAAGTAGACTTATGACAAACTCATCAAGAAATGGCCTCAACACATCATTCATCACACGCATTAATGTAGCGGGAGACTTACATAAACCAAACGGCATAACTAGCCATTCAAACAAACCTTGTTTTGTTTTGCATGATGTATTCCAAATGTCTCCTTCCGCTATTCTAATTTGATGGTAGCCACTTCTTAAGTCCAACTTAGTAAAATACTTTGCATCTTTCAATTGATCAAGTAAATCATCTATTTTGGGCAATGGGTAGCGGTTCTTTACTGTAATTTTTTTCAATACATGAAAGTCCACACACATGCGCCATGTTCCATCCTTCTTTGGCACCAAGACAATAGGTGAACCACATGGCGAGGAAGATGGTTTGATGATCCTTTTATTCAACAACAACTCTTGAATTTTCTTCTTAATTTCTATGCTTTCCATCATTGACATCCTGTACATGCCAATGTTAGGAAGAGGACAATCTTGCTACAACTGTATCGCATGTTGGATTCCTCTCTTGGGAGGTAATCCCTTTGGTTCCTGAAACATCTCATCATATTGGTTAACTACGTCAACCAATTTAGATTTCAAATTTGAATCACAACTTTTAAAAGCTTCATTATCAACATCATTCTTGGGTTTGATCATTAGAAGCTCAAAATTCTTGCTCGAATTCATTAGTCTTTTCATTTTCCCTGCATTAATAAGTGAAAGATTTATTTTCTTTCTATGATCTCTCACAATATATTCTACTCCATCTTTGAATAAATGATATTTGTTTTCATGTCTATGGAAGATAGATTTCCTGTCATTAAGGTATGGGCTGCCCAAAAATATGCCACATATATTTAACGGCCCAACGTCAAGCTCCACTTCATCTATGAAACTTGCAATAATGGAAAATTTCAGTTTACACTTTCTAGTAACCTACGATTGCGCATTGTCACGCACCCATCCAAGTGGATATGGTTTATGATGTGGAATGGTTTCCAAGTTTAAACTTTTGACAATGTTTTTAGAGTTAATATTGGCTTGAAAGCCACTATCAAAAAGTATATCAATCTTGTTATGTTTTGAGATCACCCTTATGTGAAAAAGTTCTATTATCCTCTTTTCATTTGGAGTTTCATATTGTCAGTTTGAAGAAAAAGTGTTAGCAATGGATTCTTTTCCTTTTAACCCCATGGTTGTGATTTTAGTTTCATCACCTAAATCAGATCCCAAATCCTATTGAGTGGTTGCAGTTGTCTTTTGTTTCCCCTTGTTGTTGTTTCTTTTTGGCCTCATTTCACGATGAAGCTTCCAACAATGAGCTTCATCGTGACCCTCTCTGGAAAATGTTTTCATGTAACTTTCTCTCCTCTTTTGATAGACACATTTTTCTTTTCCTTCCCTTTGAAATCCTTTTCCTTTCCTTTACTCTTAAATGAACTTTTACTACCTTCTTATGGGGTTTTTTTCCCTCTTGCCTCAAGATGAGTGGCTTGCACACACACATCATCTAGATTATTGGGATTAAACATTAAGATAATATGCTTAAGGTAACTATGTAAACCCCCTATGTACTTCAACAATGTGTCATGTGATTGCAAATCTACACCTAACATCAAAGACCTTTTTCTGAATTCTTGGTTGTAATCTTGCACATTTTGACCTTTAAGTTGTCTAAAGTTCTGCCAATTCATGATGGCTTTTTGCATATAAGCTACAGGGTAGAATTTTCTTTTCATTGTCCAATAAATTGATATCGTACCATATTTTTTAATCTCCTCTTGGGTCTTTGATTCCCACCATACCAATGCTTCACCCTCCATTCTCAAGGAAGCCAACTGAATTTTTATGTCATCCTCTTGAAGGTTTTGAATCCTGTAATAGACCTCCAACTGACGAATCCAATTATCAAGCTTCTCTACATTATTTTTACCATTACACATGGGCAACTCAAATTTAACATCATGTTTTAAAATAGGTGATATACCAGTTCCTTTTGATGTGTGATGATGAGTATGAGTAAGGGTTGTGTTAGTGGAAGAGGGTGAAGATGCTTGTGAAGAAGAATATGAAGAATATGGTGGAGAGGGTGGAGGTTTGTCTCCATTTCCATTACCTCCTTCTAAAGAGCCTTCTCCTTTGGGAGGTTTGGAACTTTCCCCTTGCAACCTGGTATTCCTCTCTTCCTAGAGGACCTTCACCAACTCTATCATGTCAAAGAAAGACTTTCTGAAGGTCTTCTCATCTTTTGTGATGTTTGTAGGTTCTCCTTCATGAGACATGATATATGGAGCGTCAACTACAACTCGAGGCTAAACTAGTGTTGGAGATTGTAGAAACCTTGCTCTCCTTCCCCTTGACCCAACTTTAGGGCTTCCAACCAACTTCCCTTCTCCTCTTTTGAGTTTTAACCTTGTAAGCATGACATAAAATTGCAGACAATCAAATCCTTCTTTAACAAAGCAAACCTAGAGATCTTAAACCAAAATGATCTAATTTAGAATATTATATTGATGTGCTAAGATCCTCCTCAAATTAGAAAAAAATTGATTTCATTGTGCTTAAGGATTCATGAAGTTTTTGCAAGTGAAATGATGAGTTTTATGTTAATTTTATGAGCAATTTAACATAGTTAAGAGACTGAACATCAACCCAAACATGTATAAAACATTATCAAAAATACATTACAACATAAACATGATAAAGGATTTCACCCCTCCTGGGCTGCGTCTCCTTGGTCCATCTTCCAATGGCTTAGGCCTCTCTATTATGCTCAAAAGTGTAAAAATACGTGTTGTCAATGCTCAAATGCTTCTAAAATCTGCTCCAATGAGTCTAGAATGTCCAAAAATGGATCTCTAGCCTCTTTTTGCATCAAATTTGGTGGAAAGATGAAGAAGTTATGACCTCTCCTACTTCTCCTAATATTCGCTCCACAAATTGCACCATTTCTGGCATGAACCTACAATTTCGCTCTAAAATTGCGCTAACTGGGTGAAAACTTCACCGCGCAGCAATCCATAATCTATTGGCACTGACTGTTCCATCGCAAATTGCAATTGGCTATCTTATGGTCTGTGAATGCAGCGGGGCAATGTGTGATTGTGATACAGTGGACCCGATGGAACTATTAATGGAGCCCACAACCTTATCGCATCTGGAATCCATCGAAATTCGCAATCGGCGGAGTCAGGGGGGTAATATATATATGGGACTTTGCATTTCTGCGATGTGTGATTGTGATTATCGCATCGCAATCCAGGTACGCTGGGGGCCAATTCATCGCATCGCACTTGCCAGGGCCAATTCTTTGACGCCAACCTGCCTGTAACATGCGATTTGTGAAATGCGGGGCCAATGGCAGCCTACCACTTCGCGCTTCCCCATTTAGTGAAGGGTTCTACCATGTCATCCACTCCTGCCATTTGTCCAAGTCAAAATTGAACTTTGACTTGCTCTAACTTCTTCATATGAGCTCGGATTCGAGTGTCATTCACACCGTTGGAATAAGGATGACGAGAACTTCAATCTGAAGCTAAAATTATCAAGATTTTGCCACTTTGAGTTTTGAGCCTAATTTTGAGCATCTAATCACAATTCATTCTTCTTTTCCTCTCCCTTTGAGTCTTGTCCTTGAGTGGGACCCTTCTTCGCCTTTCCCTGACCTGCAAGGGCCACATTTTCTTCTTCCTTTTCCATCTACAAGGTTAAGCCTTAGCTCCTCCTAAGTGAAGTCACTCCATAGGAACTCCTAACCTAGAAGTGTGTCGCGTCTAAAAATTACTTGTACGAATGTATACCACTCTTTGGAGAACCTATTAGTGTCCTGCGCACCAACTCACTACCTAATGGTTTCTCTCCTACAGCTGCAAATTTGTCTCTGATTCCATGAATCCTAGTGAGGTAGGATGTAACATCCTTACCCTTCTACATTCTGACTGACTTTAACTTCTTCTTGGGAATCATTTTCTGATTCTTAGATGGATCTTCATACAAATTTACAATGACATCCCACATGTCCTTTTTTGTATTCTTATCTACTATATGTGGGACGATATGATCCGAGACTCCATCTAGGACCATCCTCTTGGTCTTAGCCATCTCCTTCTTGAAGGCTGCTAGTTTTTGTGGATCTTCTGGCTCAACCATTACATTTGTCACACACTCCTTTTAGTCATGCTCATCCAATAGGAATTGCATCTTGGCCTTCCAGACACCAAAATTTGAGGCTTAATCGAGTCTGTCATGATATCTGATTCCTATTGTAGCCATCTATGTGAAACTCAAATGAAATGGATAACTATACATTGGAAATCTCCTTCTCCTTTCTGACAACTAGCTCGTCCTTCCTTTCGCACTCAAATTCCCACCTGGAAATGCACAAATCTGCTTCTTCAGTTGCCTTCGATGTCCTTCTTGGAATTAGTACTACTTGCTACTTCTCCTCTGGGCAACTCGCTCTACATTATGGATGTCCTTCTCTGGTACTAGCACATGCACTATTGAACCTGAAGCATGCACTTACTAGATTGATAAGCCTGCTACAACCTTTTGCTTCTAGAAGTTCTGGCCTCCTTTCCTCCTTTGGAAAACTAGAAGCTCTTAAGAATTTCACTAAAAATTCCCTCTCTTTGTGTGCTTTTCTCTTTCTCCCTACGCTGATCTACAACAAAGAAACCTTTGCTGCAAAAATTCTACACTAAATCTTCTCTGTGAATCAACAAATCTGCTCACTATAAACCCTCTCCAACAATAATATTTCTTGTTGCTACAGATATGAAGCAAATCAAACCTTTCCTTCACCCTCAACTGGAAATCGGTTTTCATGCCTCCAACAATTCGCACTGCCTTGCCGGCCTACACAGATATGGAAATAGTGCTTCATATCTCCCTGTAAAACTACATGATCTCACTTCCTTTCACCTAGAGTCTTGGGTCTACTCTTATTTTCCCTAATACTATGAGAAAAATCCTTGACCTACAATAACTAGGTATTATTCTCCTAATTTTAATAGTTTATTTGTTTTTTGTTAAATTATTAATGGAAAATAGTGAATAATTCACAATACAATTCTTCACAATAAAATTACATCGTAGAAATATAAAGTACGAAACTAAGAAATAGATGTACGCACAATAAAATAGTCACCATTGTTTTTGGACCAAAGTCCCTGGAAAAACCCCATAGGGAAAACTAGTACAACAGATGAGGGTTTTATTATTATGTAGAAAAATTAGAGAATTACAAATGGAAGCCCAACTGGAAATCCTTCGTCTATTTATCTCAACTAGAAATGGAAAGGAGATCCAATATCTCCTTTGCAAATGAAATCGACCTCCCTTGGCCTGATTGGACTCCTACCTGACACTCGCACTTACTACCTGAAATGCGCACTTTTGGTTGAAGGAAATTCGTACAACCTAGAAACTACCTCTGGGTGGGTCGTCCTACCTCTTTCTACCTCAGGAAACCACTCACTATTCCTTATAGACCCTGATTTGACATTTTGTAGATGAAATAAGTTGATTTCGGAAACTCGCACCAACAATCTAGGAAACTTGCACGACCTCTTCTGCAGATAAATTTGTCCTCCCTTTTTCGACTCTGAAACACTAGAAGACTTCCTGAGAATTTCTCCCGTGAAAAACCTTACTACTATCTCTCCCATGGTTCGAACTGCCCCCTATTGAATATTGTGAATTGGGTAATTCGAACGGCCTTTCTCACTTGATGTTCAATGTGTCTTCTCCAAGCCCCTTTTACTTGGTCTTATAATATCTCATTGGAGCATAAATGTCTAAGATCTAATCATGATTGATGGCTTTAATCATCTTAGAATCTGTCAAGTCACTTTTTCGGAAGTCTCTAGAGCAAAATCAATTTCCTCAATTAATACCCATTAATTAATCAATTTTCATAAGTTAGACTTAAGAAATTTTTAATTATTGATCAATTAATTTAATTGAGAGGTTTCTAAGTGTTTTCTCTCAAAACCTTTTATGGGTTTTTGAGATCTTGTGTTCCTTAGCCTCTCTTACATGTTAGAGACTAGAACACCTATCTGGTGCTACCATACCCATAAAAAACTAACATTTTTTAGTTGTGTTGGAGAACAAAGTTATTACAAAGTAAATAAATGACACATTCCTTCACATGAGAGGGTAATCAAGGTATATTTTTCTTATTTTACTCACTATGATCGTTATTGTTTATTTCCTTTTCATTGAGGTAGGACATCCTAAGTCACTTTCCTATTACCTTGGAAAAACATTAAGTTTAGCTTCTTTCTTATTTCTTTGGAAAAACTTTTAATTTAGCTTAAGATTCCTAGTACCCTCTCCCAAACTATGTTTGAAGAAGCCTACCTAGCCCTAATCAATGCTTGCGAGGCAATTCTACTTGGAGCACCCAACATTACTTTATCATTAACCAAGATTGAATTACCTAAAATTTGTGTAAGAACCCCATAGTATGTTTAAGACATTGGTTTATTAATCTTTTCAACCAAAAAAACCCATTCACTTTTCTCTTTCCATTCTTGTTTATTTTACACTCTAGCTTTATAATAATTATCTTTTAAGCTACATTACTAAATCTAGTTATAATTGTTAAATCTTATTTTCCTAATTTAATCTGTATTAATAATTAGTACTTCAAATTATATGTTTTAAAATAAGCATAAGCTTGGGTATAGATAAGATCTTTCACTTTCTCATTTTGGATCTAACCCTAGTTAACAAAGTAATTCTATTGGCACTCACCTATAGGAATAGTGAAAACCGGACAGGGTTTGACAGTGGCTCGGATATGAGGTTCACCTAATTAAGCCGAAGGCTTTTCTGTGGTGAAGTTTACCATTACGACATTGTTCAAATTCGTCATCCCTGATAGAATCTTAAACAATGTATCTCCCCTCCACATCACACTCCATTTTATATATGTGATGTGATGTAACATACACGATGGCTCTACTAACAGATTAATTACTTTTCAATTGTAAATATTGTGTTGGTATTCTATACATAGCCCCCGAGACCAAGAATCATTCATAGGCTTTAAGCCTTAATTAAAAAACAAGTGGTGCACATATTAATATATCAGAGCTTTGATATTAAAGGAATTTATTTGAAATCCCCGATATTCAAAGTCCAATCCATAAAGCGGTTGTCAGAGGACCCCACATGCCACGCCATTGTTTCCACTCTCGCATATCGGAGGTAATGCATATTGAAGATTTCCTTTCGAAACACATTTTAAAAAAATCCAGTACTCCAATCCCTTCGATCTCCGATCTCCGATAATCATATCCCTCCGATATCTGATCTCCGATATTCATATCCCTCCGATCTATGATCTCCAATATTCATATCTCTCCGATCGTCGATATACCAATGTGCCTCCCCCTCCGACTTCCAATATCTATCGGGCTCTAATATGTCAAACCTGATATGCGCATTAAAGGTCGTCTAATTGGAATATCATGTTCGCATGTATATTAGAACTTTTAAATGGTAACAATTGTAAAACCCTGATATATTAAACCTCTGATTTCCAATATTCCTCCATATTCAATGAGAATATAAACACGAGTTTAATGTTGACATTGTGTTCGCTCCTCATCATGAATTCTTTACATCGCAAGTTTTATATTACTGCCATTGTTAAAAGTTCTGATATCCATTTCTCCGATACTTGTTAACATCTGCCACTTGTCACCTCCTATGGGTCGTTGTTGTATAGATTTAAAAAGCCTTGATTTATATGGTTTTGAGGCATAAATATAGTTCTTCACATTTTATGGTTTAAGTTTGATTTTTGACATTTAAAAAAGAAAATCTAAGTTACAAAAAAAAAAAAAAACTAATTATGTTTTATTTTGACAAAGAAGCTTCCATGGTCAACGATGGTGAATAGATCCAGTCAAGACTTCTGAAGGAACTCCTCCAAGTGGAAAAATTTATTTTAATAAACAAAATTTGTTGAAGCAATTGAATTCCACCTGTCACTTCGAAACAAGCTGGACAAACTTATCAGAGGGCAAACTAGACTGGGCATTTTTCTCAACTATGACCATCTACATTTGGTTAGAACCTCGACTGAAGGAATCATTTTGTTTCATTTTCTTTTAATTAACTTAGTTGTTGAGAAATAGATGGGGACTATTAATATTTCCACTATTTATAAATACCCATCTTTGATTGTGAGAAAGGGGGATTCAAATCTGAGAGAAAAGAGGTAGAGTGATACTAGAGCTTACAGCTTGTTTGTATAGAGAACCCCAAGTGAAGGAATCATTTTGTTTCATTTTCTTTTAATTAACCTATTTGTTGAGAAATAGATGGGGACTATTAATATTTCCACTATTTATAAATACCCATCTCTGATTGTGAGAAAGGGGGATTCAAATCTGAGAGAAAAGAGGCAGAGTGATACTAGAGCTTACAACTTGTTTGTAGTGAGATCAGATCCATTTGTGTAGACATGAAATGATTAAACTCTGTTTTGAGGGATTTCATAGAGTTTGAATCTTAACATTTTGATTTTTATTCAGCCTTGCTCCTTCCTTATAGGATTTCATTAATAATAAATCAGAGATAATTGGTTATTCCCAGTGTGTCACCATTATTGTGGTAAAAACACGACCCCCCCATTTTTCACTTCATTCTCATTATTGGGACATTTTGATTGAATCTTGGTCATGTCGCTTTATGATTTTATGAGTTTGGATTGCTTCAATGAGTTTGATTTGTTTTTGTCTTCCTATCAAAACTCGTTTGATCTCATTTGGTTGTTTGGTTTGTAAATGACACCTAATTGAAGAATGAATATTTTCACTGCCTTGGCATATTAAAATTTATAAATTATACATTACTTTTGTTTCATAAATTTATCTATTTGTAGATAATTAATTTTCAATGGTAAATATTTTGTAAATATTTTATTTGT
This sequence comes from Pinus taeda, assembly GCA_000404065.3. Taxonomy (NCBI): domain Eukaryota; kingdom Viridiplantae; phylum Streptophyta; class Pinopsida; order Pinales; family Pinaceae; genus Pinus; species Pinus taeda. The sequence continues at coordinate 189,039 of APFE031523476.1, read as the reverse complement.
ATTCTATACATAGCCCCCGAGACCAAGAATCATTTTAGGCTTTAAGCCTTAATTAAAAAACAACTCGTGCACATATTAATATATCAGAGCTTTGATCATAGGAATTCATTTGAAATCCCTGATATTCAAATTCCAATCCACAAAGCGATTGTCGAAGAACCCACATGACACGTCATTGTTTCCGCTCCTTCATATCAGAGGTAATGCATATCGAAGATTTCCTTTCGAAACACATTTAAAAAAACTCTGATATGCCAATCCCTCTGATATCCAATCTCTGGTAATCATATCCCTTCGATCTCTGATCTCTGATAATCATATTCCTTTGATCTCCAATCTCTAATATTCATATCCCTCTGACCTTCGATATTCGATATTCATATCTTTCTGATCACCGATATCCCAATGTGCCTCCCTCTCCGACTCTGATATCTGCCAACATTCGATATGTTGGATCCAATATGTGTATTAACGATGGAATAATTGGAATATCACGTCTGCATTTATATCATAACTTTTAAATGTTAACAATTGTAAAACCTCGATATCTTAAACCTCTGATTTCTAATATCACTCCAAATTCGTTGAGCATATAAACAACAGTTTACTGTTGATATCGTGTCCGCTCCTCATCAAGACTTCTTTACATCGCAAGTTTTATATTATTTCCATTGTTAAAAGTTTCGATATCCATTTCTTCGATACCTGTTAACCTCTGCCACTTGCCACCTCCTACGGGTCGTTGTTCTAGAAATTTAAAAAGTAATTTATATGGCTTTAGGGCATAAATTCGAATCCTAGTCATACAATGAAATCAAAATATTGAGGTTGTTGAAAATCACAAAATAAAATCTAAGGTAATTGTGTTCCAATAGGGATTCGAACTCTGGTCGTACAACGAAATCAAAATATCGTGCTGTTATAACCAGATTCAACGAGATTTCTTAGTTGAACTGGTAGAAGCTTCTTAAAATTGGTAGGGAGTTGGGATTGGTACTTCTGCGAATATAGGCTACTATGGCATACTGGCTAAACCTGCTTCTCTCCTTCAAAGAAGTAATCGCCTCTGTGCTTATCTGCAAAAAAAAGGGAAAATGCCCCTATATCCCTGAGATGAGTAACTCAATGCTCTTTAGAGGAGAAGACTAGCTGGTAAGGGTCCCTTTAAAGCAGTCCTTCATTCATTTGTCAACTCAAATCTTCATTGACCCATTGCACACATAAATTATTAAATCTTGTTGCCTTTGGCCCAAAAACATGAACATTGATTAACACGTCTTGAATGGATAACTCTTAATACGTTTAATCAATAACATATAACATTTGTATAGTAGCTATTTACTAGAATTCACAGCTATGCTTACGACGTGCTTTTTAACTTTTTGACAAATGGACCATTGTTAGTAGGTTTGCTAAATCAAAAATGAAATTATTGATCATAACTGTTTAATTATAACTATTAAAATTTGTTGTGCTTTTGACGTGGTTTATTACAAAATTGATCAACTATCTAATAATACTATTAATAATTAATTGAAATGACCTTAATAATTAATTTAAAATCAAATAATTAAATTATATATAGATATTATATGGTTACACTCTAGGTTTTCAATATTAAAAAGCAAAAATAGATAGATTTAATTATATGGAAGGTGTTTCCTCTACACGCAACATTTTTATTGTGAGGTTCGACAAACTAACACTGTAGAAAGATTCATAAGCCCCAGCACTGTAAAGGATCTCCTCCAAATGAAGTTTTCAAGCCCGCCTTCTATCTTTCCTTTAACGCCGTCGGTGTTCCCTTTACACCATAAGGTGCAAATGCTAGTTAACTTATTTGGTTCAACATGAATGCCAATAGCAGTCGTCTTCAATGCATTCACATAGCGCGATTCATAGTAGAGTCCGATTCACATGCACGTAGAAGATGTTAGTCACCGATGACGAGTGATTCATGAAATTGATGAACATCGTTTTCGGTGGGGGCAAAACAACAGATTGATAAATCACAGGCGCCACCTGCGAAGTACACGTCACCCGGGATGGATGGCACTTCAAGTTTTCAAGAAACAATCCTCATTACCCACAGTATTGAATTAAGTTTATCATTTTATGAAGTTATTTTGCTGAAAACATACGGTAGAATGATATTCCTGTTCACCTTTCATTTCATTTACAAGGGCTTTGAGTTGTTTTTTAGCTTGATTGAAGTAATGATACAGTAAGCCTATGCTCCATTTACTAAGTGAAACGACTCACTATTTAGGCATATAATTTCATCTGAAAGACTAGACATATTGTTACATTTACTAACTGAAACGACTCATTATTTGTGCATATAGTTTCATTTCGAAGACTTGATATATTGTTCCATTTACTAAGTGAAATGAATCACTATTTGGATATATAATATCATCTCAAAGGCTTGATATATTGGTTCCAAGGCTTATATTTTGAGATATTTCATGTCCAATGTGCTATGTTCTATGGTATAAAAACTCTATTTTGCACAAGTTGTTTTTTCCTCTTAGCTCTTTAAAATGTTTTTTCCTCTTAGCTCTTTAAAACTTATCACAAGGGTTTTACAAATTTGCATAATAATTAGAATTTGTGCTTGATACATAATTTCTTCGCCATATTTAAGCACATGTGATATCTTAAATAACTTTTTATGCAAATTGATGCAATAGTTTCAAGTACGACTTGGTTATTGGTGCTAATGTCTTAATGTTTTAGAGATTCTTTGGGGTTTAACTTGGTTGATTTTCTTTTGTCTCCCGTGATTTAAAATGATGCAAATCTTAATAATTTAACATGGTATAAGTACTAAATACACATTCTTATACATAGTCTAGATGGTGCAAGATTTTTGTATTTATACATAGTCTATACGATGCAAGATTTCTTGGATAACTGTTGTAATTATTTGCATTTTCATCATTGTTGGTATACTCTAAAAGATATGAACTTTTATTGATTGCAAATTGTCTTAAATTGTAGTGGTAAATGTGCCATGAGTGTTGATATCAGTTATGTTTCTCAAGTACTATTGATGAATGGGATTGGACACTATGTACATAACGTAATATGGTTTTTCATGATAACAAAATTGTGTTAAATATGTATTGAACATTACTAATTGTTCATTGTCTCGTGATATTAGATCACTATTTCATGGGTGTAACTTTCTCTAGAACACAAAAGTAAATGCACCCCAAATGTTTATTCACTAATTGTTTTTTTAGCAATGTTGACTTATGAGATTAATTATTATATCAAAGACATAATTTCACACAACAAACATATGTTGGATCTCTGTTTTCATGGTTAAAACAAATGGAAAGTTATCACTAATGAATTTTGTAACTGTATTGTAGAAAATTCATTTTGCGAACAAGAAGAGCCTCTATTTAATCTAATGAGACTAGAGACAGAAAGGATGAGAGGCCATTGAATGTTTCACCTTATATATTTGAATATTTATTCTTAATTATGCCTAAGGAAAGTTTATAATGTGTACCTTAATTCTGATAATTGTCCTTACATGATCTAGATAATACACATCCAAAGGTCCAAGAATTAGCTCCCATTACCTACTCCCTACACACAAGAAATCAAACACATCAATCTCACACCAATTTGGGCATGAGGAATGTCAAACAAAATAGACCTAACTTGATGTACCCAAGGAAAGATCAAATTTACTAAATATTTGCACGTAAAACCAAAGACACAAGATGACGGGGGGAGGGTAGGGTGAGGGGCGAGGGAATCATTATGGTCTATATTATGAATGATAGAATAACATTATAACAACTATATGACATATTTAATCTTAGTCGATGATCATCCTTGTTCCTTTCCCTTTAAGACACCTTCCTTAGCCTCTGACTCTATTGATCTAGCATTTCCATACTCAAATTCTAGGGTCCCCTATCCTCCAATTTGTTCAATTATTATAGGAATTTAGAAGATCTTGGAGATAGGTTTGATGGCATGCAAATTAGGTGGATACAATTCATCGATAGATTAATGGCATGTTAACCAAGCAATTATGATTTATAGATTGGATTGATGGCAAGTAAACCAAACAATTACAAATTATGCACAAGTTCCATGCTCAATTATGAGCTCTTTGCCAACCTATAATGAGATTTTTATCTTCATGAGTTTTTTTTATTAAGTTCATTGCTTAAATATGAGTTTTCCCCAACTCACTATGAACTTTCTTCTTAATCATGAAATAATTTTTATTTCATAATTATGAAATTGTGATAAAATAATTACTTTCTCATAAAATAATTATGAGATTTTACTGAATTATATAATTTCATCCTCACAACATCTAATAGCTTCCTTGTATGACCTATGGTGGAAAATACAAGTATAAATGATGCCCCGTAATGTATGAAGTCAAAATTAATAGATGGTCAAAATATATTATGAAAATTCATGGTGACTAGAGTGGCATAGGGAAGGAGCTATTGAATCAAGGAACTAGAATTACTAGCAACTAGTCATCAACCAATTAGACATATAAACCATAATTGAGGTAATCGTACCCATTCCTAGTACAAGAGAGAGAAAATGGTGACCACCAACACAATACATTGTAGTTTCATGTAATAGTAAGCAAGACCATGGCTATGAAAAAGTACATGATGGATCTATGTCATAAAAGAGATTATAGTCAGAAGAAAATATAATGTGGATCTATGTCACAATACATTAGGAAGACATGTAGAACCAATGAGAGTGGGTCCAATGTAGTATTCAAAGTACACACACAATAGTGATATACTCCATCGTAACCCAGGAGGGACAACACAAATAAGTGATATGCCCCCTAGGACCAATGTCTTCAGTCCAAGCCTATCGATGGTATAAATTTATACTATGCAACTATGTGAGCTAATGTCGAGAATGGTAGAATCTATATGATTGTTGGTAAATGAAGGAAACCCTTAATAAAGGTCGAAGGATCCACTAGTGATGTTGAACACACCGAGAATCAATTGATTAGGGTCAATGAGGTGAAGCCACTTTCGATCATAAGAAAACCTAGCACTGATGACTACAAGCTCCAAGGTACTAGCTAGATTCTATATGTGCTACCTAGATCATGAGTTTGTATCAATAGAAATACAGCCATTGAAGGATGGCCTTGATGTACCCCCATCCATATTTGACACAAAATAAATACTAACAGATTATGTGAAGAGAGAGAGTCATTAAGAACCACTGACATAGGGATGACTGACATGAAAGGTCAGTAAAATTGAAAATAATTGACTTACACTTAAATTTCTCTTGAACATATCAAGTATGAAGCATGAATTTCTTGGAAACATCAAGTCATCAGCACAACTAATATAGTTTATGAAACATGAGGCATAAAAGCACTCTCCATAGTGATTGGAAGAGTAACCCGTTAGAGGAGTAAATAAATCATACTCATGGTACCAATGTTGGGCAACCTATAACCCAATTATATGACAATGATGCAAATAGGTCCCATGTTCGAGGATGGCACAATTGACAATTGCTGCTACTTAATACAAATTCCAAATATCTCTACCTCCCCTCACTATCCCCCAACTCTTTTTTGTTTGTTCGATATCTCCTTCATTTGTTAATAAGCACGAAAAATAATACAAGATTAATATTGTCTTTTTCATTCAATTTTTGATGATCCCAAAAAAGAGTTAAAATTTTACTTGATGGGATGTATTTTCATAGAGTTGAATGAGCCTAAAATAGAGGTAAAAGGATGGTTGAAATGTGTCCCTCTCACATTTTAACAAGCACGAGAAATGGATAACAATGAGCTCATCATCCTTCATTTTTTAATGATCATCAGAAGAATGAAAAAGAAGCTTATCCTAAATAAACAGATGGCACAAGGGTATGCATCTAGTTCCATACTAGTGGAACTAGCCTAAGTGAAGTTAAGTTAAGAGTCTACTAAGGTAAAACTATCCATCACAATGGTCTCTCCAAGAAACACTAGCACAAATAGGGCCAAAATCCGATGACTATTAGTTGAATATGCGACTTATTACCATCGACTATCTGACACATTGGTGTTTATCAAATCATCACTGGAATTATGTCGAATAGTCAACAATTTAGTTACAGTTGGATATGCGATGATACAAATTTCGATTATCTGAAACATAAAAATGCCAAAATGGTCATTCAAAAACCGATTTTTATAAGTCAGTTTTGTGATGCTACAACTTGTTGGATACCCGACAGGTCGCGCACCGATCTGCAGTAAGATATTCGACACATAGTTCATTTTGTATGAAGGAACAAACTGACGTTGAGGCGTCAGGTAATTGACGACATAAGTAAATTGTGCAACATAATTGTTGTCGCTCTGACACTTTCAAGCTAATGATGGAGCATCGAATATGTAATATATGAGAGTTTTGTCTGACAGAACAAACCGACATTGAAGCGTTAGGTAATCGACGACACAAGTAAATTGTGTGACAAAAGTGTTGTCGCTCCGATGATTTCAATTCGACGATGCAACGTCTGATATGCGACAGACGAGAGTTCTATCCGACAGGAGCGTTAAGGTACTTATGCTTCTTTCCATCGATTCGGTCGTCGAGTATCCCATAAGTACTCCGACCGATAGTTGTCGAATATTCAACGACCTGCCTCTAACCGTCAAATGGTTTCGATGAAGATTAAATAATATAAGATATATATATATATAGTACTATTTTGAAGAAGCAATATCCAGGGTTGGCTATACTCATCGATGACCCAAGATGAATTTATCATGAGCAACCTAGACATCTAAATTTATAAGGTATGAAATTAATGGTGAAGTTTATATGGTTAATTCACTAACTAGAGGAGTAATTGTTGTTGGTTTATGTAAAAGGTGTTTTGTTGGCAAGAATCAATAGGCTACAATAGGCTACATTTGAGACTAGAAAGGTTTGGAGAGAAAAGACCCAATTAGAGCTTATCTATACTGACCTTTATATAGTGATGAAACCAAGATTAAGATACACAAGATATGTTTTTAACTTTACTAACGATTTTTCTAGGTATATTTGGAAATAATTCTTATAGAATAAGGATCATGTCTTTGAAAATTTTAAGGAGCCTAAGGCATTGGTTGAAAAGTAGAGTGACCAATATATTAAATGTCTATGATATAACAGTGAGCATAATATTTGACTAAGGTATTCAAGAACTACTTGTATAAAAATGGTATTACTTGGGAAATATACACACCTACACACATCATCATATTGGTGTTTTTGAAATAGAAAATTAGATTCTAATTGGAATAACATAGTGTTTTCTTCATGCGAGAGTTATGCCAATTTGATTTTAAATATAGGCCATATACTAATCAAAATACCATTAAACATTATTTTGACCAATTTTGTATGGGATATGATCCCACTTGAGAAATGTATCAAAGGAAACCCTTGGCGAAACATCTCAAAACTTTTTGATGTATAGTTTAGGACCTTATTCAAAAGGATAAGAGAAAGAAACTAGATATAAGAAGTCATTCTTATAATATAGTAGGATCTTCCAATGATTCAAAATATATAGGTTGTCTGATCCATTCAATTAGTAATTTATGTGTATGAAGAATGTTGCATTTTGTTATAGGGATTCCAGTGCTTCTTTATCAAACTCACATTCTATATGGTTAAGTAGTGGTCCATTTGAAATTTGTAAACAATTTTGGATTTGGATAAATATTTCACAACATTGTTCAACATGTCAATCATCTTGTCAAATTGATAGTCAAATATACCAATAGAATTGTCTTACCATTTACCTTCAACAACATAGTTGACTAGAAGAAATGAATCTCCTAAATATTTGACTATGGACCCTCAGAGATGTAGGTGATCCTTCTACAAGGGATTCTAACCATTTCCAAAGAGTGACTAGTACAATTGAAACTAGTGATGTTCATGCAAGTAATTACATAACTTAAGGAAGAATAGATGAATGAAACAACGTGGTAATGTTTCCTTAGTGGCATTTGTATTAGAGGCATGTGATACTCATACATATATAGATCCACATGATTAACTTGGATGAGAAAATGTTATGGATAAAAAGTACAAATCTTTGATGGATTATAAAATTTTGGATTTGGTTCCCTCACTATAAGGAAATGATGCATTGAATTTTCCATGAATCTATAAAACTAAGTTCATATATTAATGTGTTGTTAAGAGGTGATGCATGAGCATCATTTAAAATTTATTTCCTTGTGTAATATGACCTAGAGTTTTCTAGATTGATTTACAAAGGAATGAGCTTTTTTCTTTAATATATCATGCAATGCAACCAATGTAATAAGAAAACATATAGTTGGAGGAGTTTAGTAGTTTTAGGGATAGTTAGAGATATTTTAGGGATTGAATTTGATATTTTCTAGGTGTGGAGGATTTTGCTTTGAATTAAAAACAAATCAAAGGAGCTATTGTCAAATTGATCCTACCTTAGGATCTGCTAGGCGATGGGTGAAAGATAAAAACTAATGAGGAAGAGTTAAATGTGATACTAACATGTTATATTGGAAAACAATTTTCATTCGTGGCTAATGAAAATGCTATATATAGTGGTGTGGCATCCACTCTACCTTGTAGGTGTAGAGTCCTGTGCACACAGGGTTCCATGATAATTAAAGTAGTGATTCAATGTGATGCAATCAATTATTTCCACCATTGTACAAAATAAAGACATACATATACAGGGTTTGCGAGAATCAAAATTCCTCTCCCTCCTATAGAATTTTGATATTACAATATAATGGATACTACAAAATTGATTACTACATTGTCATTTCTAGCACTAACACCAATACATCTAATATCGTGAAACCACATTATAAGTCAATTTGGTCATCTATCAATAGGTTGTTGAACTACTCACAACTCATATTCCTTGACTATATTTCATTTTTGTGGTTGCATTTTTTCATATTTCTCTATAGGAGTGTGTATAAATATTTACATATAGAGAAAGGAGAATTCACCCCAATTTTTCTAGGAAACATGCAATGCAATAGGGAAGGTATGTGCTCATTTCTTGTTAAACATTCCAATAGAACACTCCTCTCAACTGAATAGAATATTCTAATGAATCTCTTAGATCCATTTATTATAAAAAAGGAGGGAATTCACTTATATCTGTAATTGGGATTTTCCTCTTGAAGTAATTTTTTGACCTCAATCATCTATAAGATCCCTCAACATTGCAACTTTATTGTAGAATTATATAACACATGATTCTGAAATGGGGGAGACCTTTAATCATAGGGAACACAATAATCCCTCGAGGATCTGCCAACAACCCAAGGTGGTGGAATTTTTTGAGAGATACCACTGGATAGATTATTTTAACAAATTAAGAGGATATAATGATGATGTAGCTAGGGAATTTTCCATGAATTTTCAAAAAAACGGAAAAAATAGATATGTGATTGTTGTTAAGGGGCTTGAAATTTTTGTGACTAAAGGAATTATTATTAAGGTATCTAGGATGAGGTAGGATATCATATTTTTAAAATACATCTCCTATGAAGGAAGGTTAAGTATAGTTTATGTTTATCAATTTAGACTCCTATACCAACTAGACACCAAACACACTTATAACTTGTATAGACCATAATGTGCCATACTTCCTCCTACAATCCATAAATGGAATGATTTCCAAGGCAAAAAAGGGGGTAAACATGAGTTGTTATCCCATCATGGGCTCATTCAACTATTGGTTTTCCATACATTGGATAAGTTGGAGCACATCTTCTTTTGGATTGATTTTGGGCTTATACATTTTTCCTCTCTCTTTCCTATCTTCGTCAAGGGACTAACTAACGACTTGGTTCTATGTAAACTCTAATAGGCTCTATGTCTATAGCTATCAATATATTTTCCCCTGCATCACCCTTAGAAGCAAGTGCTTATTCCAGATACCTATTTTAATATCGTTGCTTCACATTTTTTTTATGGCACCCCAACGGTGGTTTTGGTCAATCCAATAAGCAGTCATTCATGCAAATAAATTCCAAATGATAACATTCTAAGACATATGTGGTTGTCATCTAAATCTCTATATTGCTTTAAAATTTTCCAAGCTTTTGTTTCATCTTTAAGTTCATTCTAATTTTTTTCTATAACATTGATTACATCTTAATAAAGAAAATTTTTGGAATCTCTCCATAAGTAAGCAATGTGATCAAACATCTTGAAATGGATGTTGTGCTCAACTTATAGCTCGTTCCATATATTTCCAAGGAGTGATACTTAGGAAACGAACATTCATCTCTTTCAACTGTTATCATCAACTCTCGAAAATGGATCGTTTTACATGGAAATCTTCTGCTAACAAGAAATGTTCCTTTGACTGCATAGCCATTATAGAAAATACACACTAAATGAGCAAGGGGCAGGCCTCTGAAAACTAATTGCTTAAATTTTTGGCTTCAAATCCATTTTTTGGGCATTGTGAAGCCAAATTTTTGTTGAGTCAAAGTCAAAGTCATTTTTGTAAGAGACCCTTCTTGGGCTCCTTAATCTCAAGAAAGGAAAAATGTTTTTGTATCTAAACATATCCTCCTCCAAATTAGTTCCTTCTCCCAAAAAGATTACCATTCACCGTTCAAAACTGGCCTCCAAACCGAAGATAATCAAGTTGGCATTCATTACAAGCCTACTAGTAGGGTTCTAGTCAAATTGTTCATGTAGGCTCAAATGCACAATGCCCAATAAATATAAATAGTCGACTATTTGACCATTTGAAGGAGAAAAGTGAAGCATTTGTTCAAGAAGTAAGAGAAACTATTATAGGACCGAGAAATGGAGAGGAAGTAGAGAATCTTAGAAGACTATTATAGAGAGGAAGTCAGAAATGTGAATTGCAGAAACAATTACATGGGGGTTGAAGTTTCTTGTTGCAAAGATGATTACAAAAATGGTTGTGACTATTGCAGAAGGAAGGTCGAGATTTCTAAAGCAAAAAGGATGAGATTTCTGAAGTAGGAGGGTCAAGACCATTACTGAAGGAGGGTCAAAATTTTGAATTTGAAACGGAAGGAGCCAAGAACCATGATTGTAGAGATAATTGTAGGAGGAAATTGTTTGGTGGTTGGAGTAAGTGTATTTCTTTAGTCAAAGGGTCAAGTGTGACTCAACCTAATTTAATCCACTAGAGCAACAGTTGACTGGGTTTTCTCCTTCATACGGGTTTTTCCTTAGCTATGCACTTACATCTTGTGTTCTTCATGTTGGAATTTATTTGATGAAAGGAACACTAACATAATCAACATATAATTTAACAAGTAAATGTCAATATAAGAGAAATAAAATTGAAGAATCTAACTCACATAATTCCCTAGATTTCTCAACAAAAGGGAGATATTGGACCTCATTTGAGTTACACAAGTAATTTAGTCTCTTTAAGAGGCCTAAAGAAAATTCAAAGTGAGAAAGAGGTGAAGGGTAGTGAGGAAAGCAAGAAGGTCTATTTTTTTGGATTGTGATCAATTCTTTGTTTGGAAAGCTCGCACATATGGGAAGAAATATATCTTTGTTCATATTTCAAGCTAGAGAAGAGTAGCAGACCGAGTTATAGAGAGAAGAATTATTGTTTCGGTGGTTGGCCTATCACTTGGTGAGTTTTCTTGATCAAAGTTCTTGGAAGTCTTCCTTGAATTTCTATAAGAAGAGAAAGTTTTGGTTTTTCCCCACGTGGAGGGTTTTTTCCTTGGCCTCGAGCCTATTTCTAGTGTTATTATATGCATTGTGATCTTCTTTATTGGCATTGCCTTGATGATGAACACAAAATAATAATGATGATGATGAACGAACATTATATCACAAGAATTGTCAATATAATAAGAGAAAACATTATAAAAGAAACCCTAATTCTGTTTACCCTAAAAAAAAATTCAACATCTATGGTCTTGGAAGATTTTCAATGTAGAAATAAAAAATTGCTTGAAATAAAATGCAATGTAATGCTAATGTTGAGGGTATTAAATCAAATTGAATGAAAAGGACATCAATTTGGATTGTTATAGTTTATTTTTTATGGAAAAAATAATTAAATGTTGTGATAGAAAATTATTTGAAACAATTCTCAAAGTTTTTTGTGAAGACACAAAACTTTGGAGCTTAAAATTCTTCATGTAGTAAATATATCCAATGTCATTCAACAAATTGTTGTCACATTTAAGCACTCTTCCACCATCATTCTTCTAAGGAGTTCCAATTCATCATTGACAAGAGTGTAGATTGTAGAACTTGATGTGAAAATCATAAGGTCATTATGAAGAAAAGTAACCATGATTCAAATTGCTATTAAATACCTAGTGTTGTGATATACCCAAAAAAAATAAAATTGGTTTGCATCATGCTTGTGTTATATTACACTATATATGCATATTATTTGCATTGTATTCTTGTTACATATTTAGTTTTTCGTACTATATCATTTTAGTCCAACTTGAATTGATTTTTCATTTCTTAAGCTTTTTCATCATAGAAACACCATAATGAAATTTTTGATAGATAATTTTAGCAAATGCCTAGTGTTGTGATATAACATCTAACCTAAATTCATACTAAATAATTCTTAAGGGCATATGTTATGGTTTCAATTTCAACATTATTATTATTTTGGCCATCTTATATTTTATTTTTTGTGGCCCTTCACACAGAGAACCAAAAATTTATGCATGTAGAAATTAATTAATTAACTAGTTAACATGCAATGTTAATGTCTAAATAATTAAGCTATGATCTAATGGATTCATTGTGATTTTTTTTATGTAAATATCTAAATAGCTAACATGACTACATGACCTCTATATATGCTTATTCATTTATTGCACATATGGGCCCTTTCTTAAGTTAATCCATATAACATACACATTTACCCCATTACATATATATTTACCTTCATATATGCTCCCTTAGGTCACATCAAAGTTCCATTTGGGTAAAGGTAACTGCAACTATAAACTATGCTCATAATAGCCTCCTCGTTATTGTTATTAGAGAAAAGGATAAGTGTGAAGTGCATATTGCATGGATATGGTCGAGATTTGGAAGAATATTGAATTTGTGACCTTAGTAGATAGAAAAATATGTTTATGATCAATAATTATTTCTTTTTTTATTTCCTCCGGGGAAATAAATCAACCTCTCTCTCAACCCAATGGCAAGAGTAAGGTTGCTAGTATTGGGCCAACCCAAAATTATACTCAAGATATCTTTTCTAAGGCTCAAAGATATTACAACAATAATAATCAAGGCATTAAATGCCATCATGTCACTAATGGGAATTTGAACCTGAGTGTGAGGATAATAATAGTTCCACTTAACTGTTGAAATGTGTAGCTTGGGAGGTACTCCCACAACCCCTGGGGTATTGGGTTCATGAGGATTTGACCCATAGGAATGTGGTTTGTGGGCAATGTACCCAGGTGGTGGGCTTTGTACCTAAAGTTGTGGGCAAAAGACCCAAGTGGAAATTGAATGTTTATTCATTGGATGCTGAGGGGCACCCTTGATGGGCTAAGGGGAACCTATGGCTAAAATGGATTGGGAAAAAACAAATGAAAGAAATTTTATCTCTAAAGTTATTGGTGTTTGAGCATGATTGGCTTAGCTCAGATTGGGCTAAAGTGGTGACCCTTGGTGGCTAATGGACTCCTCCAAAAACATTATAAATAGATATGAGATTGAGCTCATTTGATCATCTAAGAAAACATCTCTTCTCAATTGTTTTCTATCTAGGAGAAGTGCGAGTTACCTTAGTGAGCTACCGACCTTAAGGAAGGATGAAGTTGGAGCATGTTATGATTTATCTTATGATTGTTGATGAACGAGTTTGGCTAGGAGTAGGACATCATCCACTGCGAGTTTTTTTCCCTTGAGAAGGTTTGTTGGGAGGTCACTTTTCTATGTTGTTTGTGCCCTAATTAGGGCCAGTTTTGTGCATGAACAACCATAAGATTTTTTCCCTCAAGTCTAGTTATATTTTCTCTTATTTACAGCAGTTGAAGGAGAGGGATGAGACCCTAAAGGAGGCGACTAGAGGATTGTCTTGTCTCTATTTCATAGGCCACATAACCTCAGTGTATTTGCTAGCAAAGTTTGACCTTAGAAAGGGTTGGAGTTACCCTTAGCTGTGAATGAGAGTGCGAAGATGGGACATAAGAGAAGAGTTGTCATGAAGTGAAGGTAGAAGGGAAAATTTGTTGGAGAAGAGTGATGAAGGTGATGTGTGGAAGGTTCGCTCACTAAGGTGTGTTGGACAAAGGTTGGAAGAGCCCTAGGTACAATGAATTCATGTGGCAGTTCATTGTTGTGAGGACTTCTTGATTTAAGACCTTATATACAATGTTATTTGAAGTGTCAAACCACGGTTACAAGGCAGTTTGAGAAAACCTTGTGAATAATGACCTTTGGAGTAGCTAAGGGACCATGTGAAGGCGAAATCGTTGAGTTGATTGTGCAAGTGATTCTAGAGCAGTAGAGGATCTTGTGAGTAGCTAGGGTAGAGGTATTGGAGCAACAATATTCTCTACAAGTATAAGTGGCAAAGGACCTGCCAGGTGTTCAAGGCAAGTGGACTAAAAGGTCCATTGTAAGTGATTCTTCAACAAGTAAGCCAAGTTTTTTTCTTGTTCAAGGGAAGATTGATGGTTATGTTTTGTTGACATCAAGCCCTAGTTTCCTTGTATCACGACTACTTGTAAGGGCCATGATCCCTGGTACAAGATCCTTATGTTTTTTGTATTAAATTTGTAATATAACAAGTTTTGGGTTGGAAAAAATCTTGTGTACTTCGTTGACTCGTTGTTATACTTTTTTTTTTCGTTCTAAAAAGTGCTTGTTGTTGTGGCATTTTAGTGTGTTTGTGATCGTGTTTTAGACATAGACTGATTCTGAATTACCAAGGAAAAAACAATATTAACCACTCAAGATAAACCTAATTAACTATTACGACCAACAAAATGTTTTGTAACCATTCTTAATAAATATGAATCCTTCTGTCAAGTAAGGATAGGTTGAGTGGTTAAGGTGGGATGCTAACTCCCTCTCCACTCAAGTTCAATTTCCCGAAATGACATGTTAAGCCTATTGTGACGAGGCTAGAGGAATATGTGGCCCAAGGTAGTTACTATGTTTGTAGTCAATACAGGGTGTCTCAACGCTTGCTAAGTCATATATTCATGTTATATTCATCTTACAGGCATATCAAATATACTCTTGGTGGTATAGTGGCAACGAGAAGGTTTGATCTTGAGCCTAGCCTAAATCACTCCAACAAATTACCAATCCACTATAGTTAAAAAAATAAATATGAATCATTTTTTTAATAACCTTTAAATTAATTTTTAATAAATTTTTTAATTATAATAAAATAACATATTGAAATCCACCTTTCTAAAAGAGTGTGTTTTTTATCTTAACAAGTTTCATATTAAAATTTCACTCCTTTAAAATATACTTATAAAATCATTCTGTTATCATTTACAATCAAATTAAATATATCTTAATTCAAATTTCTAAAATTTCACTCATTTAAAATATATTTATAAAACTATTCGGCCATTATTTATGATTAAATTGAATATATCTTAATTCAAATTTCTATTTTGAAAATAGATTTATAAAACTATTCGGCCATTATTTACAATCAAATTGAAAATATCTTAATTCAAATTTCTATATTGAATTAATTTTTTTATAAATAGTCCATTCATATTTACCTAATTTATAATAAAAACAGTTAATATTAAATACCTAATTTTATACAAAGTCAAATCAATTTTTCATTTAATAATTTGACTTACGAAGTTCTCAAAACCAAACTGTGATTTGATTTGAAATGTGACAAAATCCTTTCTAAAACCCCATATAATCCATTGGTAATTAAATGGCTCTTTTCCAAATACCTTATTATAGCTTTTTGGGTTTATTATTATATTATTAAAGTATGTCATATTACATCGACGGGAATGGTATATTATGTTGTTATCGATGATCATGGTTATTTAATAAATCTTTCTTATACCTTACTTCAATTTTCTATTTTGATTTTTCAAATGAATAATTATAAATATTAAATTGATATATTTCCCTATTTTATAATGGAAATGCCTAATTTTGTAGGTGACTTAATTAAGAATACCTAATAATCAAATGACTCTTTAGAATAGATTGTTCTCATATTTTTGTGGTTTATTTATGTATGTTATATCAAATTTCGATGAAAATTGTATATTATATTATTATTAAGAAGTATGAGGATGGTTATTTAATGATTTTTTCTAAAAATATGGGTAATTTTATAAATTTTATGTTTAATTTAAATAAATTGTTTTATTTAGATTTATATTAAAAATAGAAATATGATGAAAAGCAAATAGTAAAAAGAGAATGGTGCTAATTTGTGAGGAAATTTAATTAAATAGTTTTTGGTAGATCATCATCTTTAAGTCTGAAACCTTAATGTTAGCTAGTTTTTTGTTAAACATTGTCACCTTACGATCCAATTTTCCAATCTATTTTTGCAATTTATCCACATTTAAGAGGACCTCGTGTTTCTCCTCAAATCTCTCCAACATGACTTCCCCATTATGGTTTTAGTCTACTAGTATACATCCATAGCCTACAAATAATGTGTTTTTCCGGTCCGGGTATAACAAATGTCTGAAATCCAATAGCCCACTTGTTGCATGGCATCCTCATCATAAATATATTGACATTCTAGCCAAGCACCCATCTTTTGTTCTTATTTTCCATGCAGCTGCAAGACGGGGTAATTTTTTTAGTTTCTTGTAGCAGACGCAAGACAAGGTATTTTTTTTATAGTTTCTTGTAGCATATGCAAGACGAGGTTATTTTTTATAGTTTCTTGTAGCGGATGCTCCACAACACACTAAACTCAGGAAGAAGAAGGATCTCAAGAATGTCTCCTTCCCCTACATCCACCAACACCTCTCTGTTGAGGCATGATTTCCTTAGACAGGTAAGATCTCAACTACCAACTATGTGAGAGAACTAATATGGAAGGGAGCCCTAGATGACTGTTCTTTGCTAGCCACACAAGAAAACCCTTCCAAAGCTCTGAGAGACGGAAACAGAGACAAACCACAAAACAATACTACTTTGAGAACTCTCTACACCCAACAGAAACAAACTAGACATAAGCCAAAAACAATAGAGGAGAAACTTAGACCTTCCACCACGTGGCATTGGGCTGGTCTCCAGATTCTCCCCTGACTTGAAGGAACTTCTCAATAGAGGTAGAATAGATTCGAGAAATAAACAGGTAACCAAAAAATTAGAAAGAAGGCCCCCAACCCAAACATAAGAGGAGAAAGGCCCTTAAGCCAATACCAGAGGTGAAAATCCTTAGCAAAAGTCGACTTGCAAAAGGAATGACAACTATAGAAGGGTTGTAAATATAGAACTAGACCCATCCACTAGTAATAAAGCCAACCAATACCTTCAAATCATTGTTAAACCTATGACTTCCCAAGAGATAACCCAACACTTTGAAAGTAAGAAAAACAACCTATAAAATTGATTGACATAAACCAACAAAACAAAGAGTATATGGAACATACCCTAACAAACAACAAAATAAAAAGTTTATGGGAATTTTATTTATTGATGAATAAGCCCTTCCACAAAATCTCTCTCAAAGAAGTCTAGTTGCCTATGGCTATAATTCTTTGCAATGATTGCAAGGTCATCCTAACCGCACTTGCTTGTTAGAGACAATCAATGACAAGCAACAACCATGCGAGGAATTAAAAACCTTTACAACAAATATCCACTTATTTAAGTGTCCTACCATGATATCAACCACCATTGAATTCTTCATCCATACTAGAGAAATACACCACCTTCATCTATACCAAAGAAATGCACCTTATTAGAGGAAATCAATGACAAGCAACAACCATGCGAGGAATTAAAAACCTTTACAACAAATATCCACTTATTTAAGTGTCCTACTATGATATCAACCACCATTGAATTCTTCATCCATACTATAGAAATACACCACCTTCATCTATACCAAAGAAATGCACCTTATACACAACCATAAAATCAAAGCAATAATTAAATATACATTATAATAATATGTAGAAAAAGTCATTCATCACCAAACCACTCTTTAAACCCAACCATAAAATCAAAGCAATAATTAAATAGCCATTATAATAATATGTAGTAAAGGTCAGAGATCACCAACCACTCTTTAAACCCGTACCTTTGACGTATAGCTTTATGTGAAGCTTAATTACCACCCATCATATGAAAATTACATATTTCAAATTTAAACCAAACCTATCTTTTAAATAAATCCCAAGTCTATCTTCCATTTAAACAGCCCATCACCACATAGCCATTTAACGACATGAGCATCTCCACATGGGACGACTTTACAACTTTAAGAATGTAAAATCACATGACATTAATAACGAGGAGGAGGTGACAATACTTTGGACCTTTGCTAAATATTAAAAAAAAAAAAATGTATACTCTAAGTTATTGAGGTAGCATGGAATTAATGTAACATCTCCATGTTAAAAGCATCGATTCCATTTCCAGTATACAACTATTTATCTATTCATCGGATAAAAGAATACGATTCTTTAGAAATAAAGTATTTTTAACGGCAATGGGCAGTGATTCTCTTTTCGGCATAAAGTCGTTCAGAACAATAGTATTTCTAAAAGCCAAAAAGGATTCATATGTTGCGCAGGGATTCTATTCTGTGTGTGTGATTCTTTGGAAAGAAAGTATTTCTTAGCCAAAAAGCAGTTAATTTTGAGACTCCAATAAAGGAAATCAAAGGAATTATAAAGATTTGGCATCGAAGGAAAACTAAAACTAAACCTTTAACATTGGTAATTTCTAAAGTTTATGCGGCACCAAATCCGGGGTCACGGGTACGAATCACAATGCAGCGAATATGAAACCCCGAAAACTTACCGGTCCGTGCTTTTCGCCTCGCTGTTACTATTCACAGGCAGCCGGATTCCTCGGCATACGCTTTCACATCCATCTGTAAGGCGGACGGTACACAGCATTAAAAGCATCTTCCAGCCTGTTTGTCTTCACACGGCATCGCTTCACCTTCTTATACATTTGCCTTCGCTTCCATAGCTCTACCTCACCTGACGCCCGCTCCTGTTCTGAGATCTCCAGTGCCTGAGGTAAGCCGTGGGGATCGAACCTGGGCGTTTCATTATTTGTTAGGTTTTTCTTTTCCCATTTTCTTTTTAAATCTTGATATCTGATCCTCGCAGGAATCGAACATTCGCATTCAATGGAGTCCGTTAGGTTTACAATTGCATTTGTGATTCTTCTGGTCATATCCGCCATGTTCGTTGCGTCTTCTGCGACAGAGCCGACGGGTGCTCCTTCTCCTTCACCTGAAGCCGAGTCCGGAGGAGCTCCCCTATCCTTCGTACCTGTAATGGCTCCATCGCTTTTTGCTTGTATCGGTGCATATCTCGCTTGGATGTGATGATCAGCGGCAATATCTAGAGTTTGAAGAGGCTGATGGTAGCCTGTATGGCAGCCATTAGCAGGGGGTTTTCTATTTGTTCTGTATTTCCTCATATTTTTAGGGCGCAAACCTGTCTGCAGCATATCTTTACTCGTGATTTTTAAGTATGGACTATCATAACTGAAAACAATAAAGGACGTTTTATTATTAATTAAAAAAATTATGTGTCAATAGGAGATTATAGTCGCGAGATAAATTTTTATAAATATAAATTATTTGTTATTGTAAGTATGCTAGAACCATGTTTATATATCTATTTATATATTATTCAATTTTTTTTATGATTTCAATTTTAAATATATCAGTTCAAAGATTTGTTTTATGATTTTAATAACAATTTTTTATATTATTTTTTAGTGGCGTATTTTAACTTATAAATTATTTAGTTTTTTTCAGGGTATTTTTCTGGTTAATTTTTATCAAATTTTAAAAGAGGCAGAGATAAAATTTGAGTTCAAGTTGTAGAATTTTTAATGCGTAAAAAGTTTTAATGCATGCTAAATCTATTCATCCGTTCAAAAAAAAATATTTAAAACACAAAATCACAATTAAGTACAAAAATCCTATGAAAAAGACCATTTGTCTATTTAAATAAAATTTTAAATTATTAAAATAATTTTAACATTATTTGTTACAGTG
Organism: Pinus taeda; assembly: GCA_000404065.3. Taxonomy (NCBI): domain Eukaryota; kingdom Viridiplantae; phylum Streptophyta; class Pinopsida; order Pinales; family Pinaceae; genus Pinus; species Pinus taeda. The sequence continues at coordinate 168,795 of APFE031523476.1, read as the reverse complement.
TATTCAAACACCATTGTATTTTAATTTATAGATAAATAGCAAAAGTATCTTTTTTAGGACATTTAGTTTCAACAAATTTAACAGAGATTTTTAAAATTCGAATTAAAATTGTCTAAATATAAAATTAAAAAATCAACAATTTTTATTTAAATATATTTTAGTAAAGAAATATTTTATCTATAAATTAACTAACAATTTTTTTAAACACAATTATATATATTTTCAAAAAACAATAATATGAAATATATTTATTTAATTAATAATATATTCTTTTTCAAAATTGATAGCATAATTGTTTGACTTCAAAACTCTCTCAATTTTAAAATCATAAAAGAAAATATTGATATTTAGACTTAAACAAAGAACAATAGTGATTTAACATTTAAATCCATTTTCCTTCTAGTTCAGTCATATAGTGGAGAACATTCGCATTCCTACAAGAGCGGGTTTTTAAATTTTTATTTGATGTTTTCCGACTATGAAATGCAATTCGTTGTTTGCGAGGGAAGATATTTTGCTTTTCAAGTTTTAATGTTGTTTAATAATACGATTGTGAAGCTATAGTTTTATATTCAATATGTTACCCTATGAGTTTAACATATTATTAGTTGAAATTGAATTTAGTATAAAGTGTAATAAATATTTATCATAATTGGTTAACATAAATTTGAATAATTTCTATTGGTTAAATAACAAAGAAAATAATATTTATATTATAATGTAAAACAAATTATCAAGTAGGTGTGAGTGTTAGAGAAGAGTTATCATTTCTACTTTTTAGTTCCATTTACATTGAAGTAAATTTATAATGGGTTCACATAGACACAAATGATGGTGGTTTTTTCCAATGCACTTCATGTATCTTATTAGTTTTATATAAACTTTTAAATTCATATTTTTTTTTCATAAAATACTATGAATATTAAAACAATTAGTAAAATGTGAGATAACCATCTCAAAATGCCCATTTAGATGTACGATTCATTTTATAAAAGATCAATTTTCAAACTTAATTCAATTAGCTATTTACATTTATGGTTATGTATTATGTTTAATAGTGATAAAGAGTAATTTTGAGCCTTAACTCAATCAACTATTGCAATGTTTATGGTTTAATATTTTATTTAACAATGATAAAGTGATCCAACATAAATTGCCTTCATAGGAAAGAATATGTATATGTTTAGAGGTGAGCGATTAAGTGATAATTTGTCTCGTGTAATTTGCACTCTTTTTTTTTGTTGTTGGTTTGGTATCACCATCATAAATTTTATATCCTAAACATCAATGAAAATCAAAGTATGCTTGATATTCCTTGACCATTTTCGATAGCTCTTTTTTCTACTAAGCATCACGCAATATATGTTTAGAGGTGATTAAATGATAATTTGTCTCATGTAATTTGCACTCGTTGTTGGTTTGGTAGGTTTGGTATCACCATCATAAATTCTATATCCTAAAGATCAATGAAAATCAACGTATGCTTGATATTCCTTGACCATTTTCGATAGCTCTTTTTTCTACTAAGCATCACACAATAGTGGAAATGAGAGGATAAATTTTCACTACCAATTACTCCTAGTGATACAACTTCTTTTCTTACAATCTTTTAGCGCTTTAGATCTGTGTGCCAATATTATTTTTCCCTATATGTTCTTGGCATGAGGTTCAAGCATATTTTGGAGCAACATGTGAGATTGATGATGAATATTATCCCACAACAACTTTGCCTTCTTTGCAATTGAATAATAACGAAATAGAAAAGTTCATTTGCTAACCTCAAATAAATTCCTCAACAATTGCAAGATCCTTAGAGAAATTATATGGTACTTTGTTCCATATAAAATAATTTGGAAAGTAAACAATTGGATTCATTTCTAAAATGAATAGTGGCCCCAAACTATAGATGGTTGAAATGAATTGAATTTAATCAACCATACACATATATTGGCCAATTAGATGCATTTGATAACAAAACATTGTTTCAACATTGATAGCCATTATGGTAACCCCAAAATTATCTCTTAGATGTGAAGGTGATGGTCACACCAAACAAATTAAGTAGAATTAAAGTTGCAACATGTGGTGCTTCTCAAGGGGTAATTGTATACAATGGAATGGAATGGTGCTTACTATGGGCAAAATATGAAATCTATGGTTATGCTCACCTCCTAAATACCTTAGAATTGTATGCAATGGAATGAAATGGTGATTTGGTGGAACATAATGAGTTGTCATTTTTTTATACCTAACCAATTCATTTATATTAGATATAAAAAATTCTTGCCAAGTCCACCACTGGTTGAAAATCTTGCTGGCCCGTCATTGTGGTCGGTCAAAGCGTCTATCATTGAAAATGAACCCTTTGAATCCATACCAGACGAAAGTCAAAAGGTCGAGGCGGCAGTTGACCTGGTCTTGCCTTTAGAGTGTTCATCTTCGAATGATACCGTCACTGAAGAGAAAGAGAACGACACCATTCAAATTCTTTTCATAAACACAAACTCCGATGAACTTGGGGGCAATCCACCCGTTCCTTTATCGTAGGAAGGAAGTTCATCAGAGTCATATCCGGCCGTCTACTTGGTCCCACCACCAAGCAACCTAGTCATTTCCTTCGACTAGAATCTACCAGGCAGACCCCGTTTACGAGCTAGTTTACCATTCAGAATTATTGTACAAGCTTACAGAATGATCATGGTTGGTACCATCATCGATGAAGGGGCTTCTGTGAGTATCCTTTCCTCAACTGCTTGGAAAGCGCTTGGTTCGCCATCGCTTTTGCTTGAAATGAGAAATCTGACAGGCTTCGACAAAGGAACCAGTCGACCTTTAGGGATCCTTCCAAATGTGCCCGTTACTTTGAGAAGGAAAACCGATCACATGAACGTGATGGTAGTTCAAGGACCCTTGGATTATAATCTACTCCTTGGACGCGACTATATTTATTGCATGGGAGCCATCGTCTCCTCACTCTTTACAGTAATGTGTTTTCCGCACGAAGGCAGAATGGTCAAGCTTGTAGACCAAATGTCATTCCCCGGTTCACACATCGTAAATAGTCAAGTACCATCCCTAAATGGTATTTTCACGCAAGGAATGTCTCATCGATCTCCAATCCGTCCACCTGATGAGCGCGAGTGATTCAGGAGGACGTAACTAAAACCCAGGGGGCATGCACCCTGGTCTGTTTCGGCAGGAAAACCTTGGGTATAGAGTGGGTTTCCGCAGGGGATATATGACTAGTCTGACACACCCGTCCTCACGGGAAAATGGGATTAGGTTGGAATAAGGTACCTTCGTTAAAGTTATGTGAGTGGCATGCGTCTGCACCACTCACCTTTGTCTATTTCGGTAAACATCGCCAAGGAAGCATTCTATCTGCTACGCGGGGAACTTTCATGGTAACCTGGGAATTTTTCGCTATACCTGGGGGCATGCAAACCTTTCCGCATGCAAGCGAAGAGCGACTATTTATTTTTTTAAATTTGTAGAACTCTAACCTTTTAAACCGTAAGGCTGGCCGTTTCCTAGCTTGCATAAGAAGGATCCGGGCAAAGCGTCAAAAGATGCAAGCCCTTCAAAATGGCATCTGAATGAACATCCTTATCATACGACTAGCGAGAGTGTTACCGCTGTTTCAAGCTCGTTAAAAATAACCCCCACGAGCAGTTTTAGCACATAGCAAGCTCGTTAAAAATAAAAAAAGTCATGACAAATGTTACCCCAGGTTAAAGCTCATTAAAAATGAAGCAGTAAATAACCATTGTGAATGCCTTATCGCCAGCTTTTGAGCCTTGGTCGTGTTCTCATCATCACCTCCACTCTGTTCTCATCATCACCTCCACTCTGTTTTTAGCCGATAATTCACCCCCATATGATTGTTTACCCCTTCGAGGAATATATGCGAAAAGTGATTCTATTAGCCATCCTTGTGACACTGTCGTGATTGGAAAATTCCAAAACTTACTTGGAATCAGCTGATACCCGAAATCATCACTCGTTCCTCGAAAACGAGTCTCCTTTAAGCTCTTTTCAACTAACTCGTAAAATATGAAAAGATTGCCGAGCGATTAGCCGCTCCGGCTCGTTAAAGTCATCGGAAGTGCTATCCTTCCTCTAGATTTTAATCTTTTTGGACCTGAGGGATTATTACACAAAAAGATCGAGCGCTTGTTTTGTTCGGCTCGTTAAAACTATCGAAAATTCATCCCTTTTGTATTATTTTACACTTTTTCGGACTTAAGGGATTACATGACGAAAAAGAATATTTGGAGTCTCCTTTCCGTTCCTTTCAGACTCTCTAAAATTGAAAGGGACTGAGTTATCTTTGTCGTTAAACTCGTTAAAACCGAATAGCGACAAACTCGTCCAAGTGGACGAGAACGAGTTTCACTGTCACTAGGCTCGTTAAAATATAGCGACAGGTTCGCCCGAAGGGCGGATTATAGAAGAAGCATATGTTATCCTCCTCAAGCTTGACAAAAATAAAGAGGTACTGGTCAGCAATGACTGGGGAAAATTGGGAAGAAAACTTGAAAAATCTTTATTGATAGCAAGTCGCTCTTGAACATGACACTTTCCTTCCGCATCCAAGCCGGGTTGGGTTGTTCCGTTCACTGGTCACCACCATTGGTCCATCACACCATCCATATTTGGGGTTAACGCTACCAATCCATCGTCAGTGTCGCCGATATGTTCAAGAGAAGTCATTCAGTCAATTCGCTTGTGTCTCACCCACTGCAATACATTCATGCTTCGTTCCTTCATGACTGCCACCTTGAACCCTGTATCGTCAGATTGTTTTCACCTCCAAAATAATTTGCTTCATTCCGTGTCGTTCATGTGGGATTCATTAAGGCCCTCCTACAACGGGTCACTTTTTGTCGACATCAGCTCATTATCCAAGAAGTTGACTTAGGAACAACCCTTTCAGTACTTTGAAGCTTGCATGCCTCAATGGCAAGTTTCTCACTTTCGGCGACAGGTTTACATTAATGGCCTTTGACTGAGAGATTTTGCATGGTGTTCGACGCCAAGTCCTTTTTCACACCACGCGAATTGTACTGTAGTACCTTGAGGGTCATTTTCATTATTGGTGATTCCTCTCGCGCCTGTTAACAACTTATGTCATTGTCTGGTAATCAGGCGATGTCATTCCATGTTCGACTCCATAACATTTTTCACATGGATCGACTTGTACTCCGAGGGAAGATTGAACGAGTTTTGAAGACCTCGGATCTAGTTTCATCCATCCGGGTTGCGATATATTCAGGAATATAAAAACATCAAATGTACGTCATTGCCGAACAGATAATCATCCAAATCAAAGGATGATGAGTCTGAATCATCAGTTTGCCACACAGACGATTGTCTATTGTATGTACATGAAAATGAATTTATAAAGCTGAGCATGAGAATGTCTGCCTCAGCTAGATCATGAAAAAATGTTGTCAAAATAATGTATTGTATTGTATCTTATTACAGGTCGCCTCCCAGCTCGAAAAAACTTTGGATCCTCATGGTAAAGCATTTCACCCGATATCAAAAAGATTAACGACCTCATGCTTCAGGGGGCAGCTGTTATAGAAATTTTTGGGCACTTCAACCCCAATCATAAATGTCCATAAACTGAGGACTCCTAAGTCCCTAAAAGTGTTGCTTCACTGCCTAAAGGAACAAGGTCAACTGATTACATCATCTCCCAGAAGTTCTCCACTAAAAACTGCTCATAAATGGTCAAAATTGGACCATACTGAAAACCCAGTGCAGAGGGTGCGATGCATATCACCTTCCCAGTGTACAAAGTGAGATGCATACTAAATGGCTCCTCTGTAGGGTGCGATGGTCGGGAATGGACAAATGGTAGGGAAAAATTGTGAGGTGGAAGATCATGGAATCTTCCAGAAGCTTCCCCTCTGACACTTTCCTCTTTGTTTTCGACTAAGGATGAGTAAGAGATCATCATTCTCCAAGTGGAATCAGGAACTATCAGAGAGAGGAAACTAATCAAGACCCCATAATATGACTCACCTCCCTACAATCATCTATATATGGATCCCTCATCACAGAGATCCAGAGGCTGGAATCTTGTATCTTGTAGAGAAGTGTTGTTGGTTTTCTAGTGTATATTCATAGTGTTGGGTGATCTAAGCTTTACTTGAGGTGAAGAAGGGATTTCTTGCTAGAGGATGATGTTGGGTCAGAACATATGGTTGTAATACTCTTGCTACTTTTCATCTTAATAAAGCTATTCAAGTTTTCCTCCATATTCTTGTATGTTTACTTATATATGCATTTGTATGGTTAACACACATCTGGTCCTGTGTCATTTATGAATATAGATCTTTGTTTCTTCGATAGTAGTATGTTGTTGTGATTCCACAGGTGCTCTTTGAAGCTAGGCAGACGAAGACGAAGCGGCAAAGCTCTATTAGGAAGGAGAGGAATCAAACAAGGAAATCAAGCGCAAGACTAAGGTTGGTCTCATTTGTTCCACTCTTATCTATTTTCATAAAGGAAAATGAAAGTAGACTTTACTTGTTTGTTTCTAAGATAGCTACTAGTCTTAGTGGGAATAACAGCATCCGAGCAGACACTATTCTCGGTAACACACTTCCTCCTGTAAATCCCCGTTGAGAAAAACACTTTTCACATCCATTTGATGAACTTTCCATCCTTTTTGAGCAGCCAATGCAAGTGTTAATCGGATGGTGTTCCATTTAGCTATAGGAGAAAAAGTTTCCTCATAATCAATGCCTTCCTGCTGCGCAAAACCTTTTGCGACAAGTCGTGCTTTATACTTTTCAAGTTCTCCCTTTTGATTATACTTAATTTTGTAAACCCATTTGCATCCTATGGGTTTAACATTTGTTGGACAATCAACAAGTTTCCAAGTGTTGTTATCAATTATTGCCTGATATTCTTCAACCATAGCTTGTTGCCATTCTTTATGTTTTACTGCTTCTTTGTATGTGGAAGGTTCAATAAAATCATTTGCTATCAAGGCAAAATTGCCTTCACTTCTATGTGCCCTTCTGGTGCCTGTTTTATTCTGCTCATCAAGCTTTACATCTTTCAAAAGTTGAACTACCCATTTTGGTAGTTGGTGCTCACTTGTTTGCGCTTCTGTAAAGTCTCCATCATTGTAAAGAGGATTAATATAAACTGATGTCCGTCGTTCAGGTGAAGAGTGTGGAGAATCACTGTCAGAAGAACTGTTGTTGCTTGGAGATGCAGATGAACTGCTAGAAGACCCAGATGATGTTGTTGATGTAGATGGACTGGATGACTCATCTTCAGAGGAAGGAAAATCAAGTTCATACCAATTTGGTGATGTTGGTTGACTTTCCATTTTTCCATTTATTTTACTTCCTTTAGTTTCTAACTTGTGAAGAAGATTTTCAATTTCTTCAGAACTCTTACTCTCAGTTTCATCAAAAATGACATCCCTGCTCACAATGAATTTTCCATTGGTCAAAAGACGATACCCTTTCTTCTCATCAGAATAGCCAATCATTGTGCATTTTAAACTTCTTGAGTCAAGCTTAGTTCATTTTTCTTTCGGATCTAAGGCATAACACACTGACCCAAAAACTCTAAGATGTTTAACTCGAGGTTTGAAACCAAACCAAGCCTCATAAGGTGTGATTTCGTTTAAAGAAGCAGTTGGAGATCTGTTTCTTAAGTAGACAGTTGTATGTATTGCTTTTGCCCAATATGTTGGACTTAACCTCTTGAAAGTTAACATGGATCTGGCCATTCCTAACAAGGTGCGATTCATTCTTTGGACTACTCCATTTTGTTGTGGAGTGTAAACATTAGTAAGATGTCGTCTTATGCCATTTTCACTGCAATAAGTTTTGAGTTCATTTGAAGTGAATTCTCCCCCATTATCTATCCTGAGTGTACCTATATTTTCTTTGACTTCATTTTCAACAAGTTGGCGAAAAATTTTAAACTTATCAAATGCTTCTGACTTGTTCTTCAAGAAGTAAACCTAAGTCATTCTGCTGAAATCATCAATGAATAGTAAGAAATATTTGCATCCACCAAAGAAAGTTTGTAGTGGTCCACAAACATCACTGTGAACTAGTTGTAGCCGCCTGTTTGCACGCCATGAACTTGTTGGAAAACTTTCTCGATTTTGTTTGCCATAAATTCAAGCTTCACATTTTGCATTTTCCCTTTTGAAAGTGGGAAGTCCTTTAACCATTCCTTGTTTCTACAATTGAGAAAGACTCTCAAAATTCAAATGTCCATATCTTACATGCCATAGTCTTATAGGTGAAATACTTGTAGTCATTGCCCCTTCAAAATTAGAATGCCTTGGAATAACTGTCCCTTTCATCCGTAACAGTTTTCCATCTTCATAACCTATCATGACTGTTTTCAAGTTCTATTTGACTGAATTAATCTTGACTAAACCATCTTCCATAATCAGCTGATGTCCTACTTGTCGAATCGTGACTAAAGAGAGCAAATTTTTCTTAAAACTGGGTACATACCATACATTGGAAATCATTTTTTCTCCAATGCCAGGGAGAAAAACTTTTACTACTCCTTTTCCATAAGGAGTATGTTTTGTATCATCAACAAGAAAAATGGAATTAAGTTGGCAATCTTGAAAATTCCAGAAAAAATCACGTCGACAAGTCATGTGCTAAGTGGCCCCGGAATCCAAGATCCAAACATCTTCATAGTCACTTGTAAGATGGGATGAAAGTTGTGATGCTAGCGAGGAAGTAAAAACATATTCTGAGTTATCTTCATCTTGATCATTGGCAAATTGCGCTGAATGTTGTTGAAACTTGGCAATTTTATTAAGTGAAGTTCGACAATCTTCGGCATAATGGCCAACTTTGTTACATCTCCAACACACAATTTGACTTAAGTCTCTTCCTCTTCCTGAAGATTGTCCTCTACCTCTGCTTTGACTTCTATGTTGAGATTGTCCTATACCTTGATTATTGTTTCCTTGTCCTTGAAAATTGCCTCTTCCTTGGTTGTTTCCTGTACCTTGAAAATTATTCCTTCCTCCTATGTTAAAATTGTTTCCTCTGCTTTGGCTTCGACCTCGACTTTGTACATTATGTGCTGCTTGATTCTGATTCCCTCTGCCTCTTCCTCGAGAACTGTCTACTGATGATTTACTAGTGCTGGCTTCTGTGAGAAAAACATCTTCACCAACTTTCTTCTTCTTCCCAAAAGTTTTATCATGTTGAGTCAACATTTCACAGAGTTCATCAAACTTTAGTTTCTCTAATTTCCCAGTTACTTGTAGAGTATCCAAAAAATTTGTGTAGGAAGAAGGAATTCCAGCAATTACAATTGTGACCATAAAGCTATCATCAATTGCGGGAAAACCAGCATTAATAATTTCCTACCTAATATTCTTAAGTCTTGAGATATATTCAAGAACATCACCGCCTTCAATTATTTTTTGTTGCAACAATTTAATTGTAGATCGTCTTTCTTTGATTCAGGTTGAGTATCAAAGAGGCCTTTAAAAGTTTTCAAAGTAGACCATGCATCTGTAGCATTTTCTATATGGACATACATTTCATCATTCACAGAAGATTTAATAAGAGCCAAGGCTTTAGCATTCTTGATTTCCCATTTTGCTAGTGCAGCTGCATCTGTGGGTTTATTCGGCTTAACATCTCCATCACATATTCCCTGCCATAATTCATTGTAAATGAGAGTGCTTTCGATGAGACGATGCCATGTTTTATAAGATTTTGTGCCTTCAAGTTTGTCGGAATGAGAAAACAAATTAAGCAACTTAGACATTGTAGCGTTGAAGCGTCGCACCAAGAATCAGAACAGAAATGACAAGATAGTCAACACAACACAGCACGCAAAAAACATGATCTATCGAGGCTTGGCCTTGACCCTCAAATAGTCGTCAAAACAAGAGAAAATTGACTGAGCTTTGCACTTGGCTCTAGTCAATTTCTCAAATTTTTACAAGGCAACTTTCAAAATTTGACTTTACAATGGTGCTTTTACAATTTAGTAAAACCAAAGTTACCCCCCCCCCCCCCCAAGTAAAATACTTTGAGTTACACTTATCCGTTCAAAAGATTACAATTAAAATCCCCTCATTACTCCAAAAATTTACAAATCACCTTATTACTCCACAAACAATAAATTCCCAAAATTTAAAAAAAATCACAATACAATATTCCTTATCTCTCCATTACAAAAAAAAACTTTATGATCCACCTTATTTCTCCATTACAAAAAGAATTATTATCTTTTAAAACTCCAAAAAGCTGCAACCCAAACGAAACACTAAATAAACATATTCCTCAGAACAATACGATTTTTCCTTGACCACATTCAGGTATCTGCATCCGCTGCAATAAGAAATTCAGTGAATATGTCTGAACCCGCAAAAAAAACTTTAATGGCTTCGCTGCTTCGTTGGCTGGCAAGCTGGCAACGCTGGCTAGAAGTTGGAATTTTTTTCTTGCTCACGTTCGTCTCGTCTCAGGTGTGTGCTGGAATTAGAGCTACACGAACTCAGGTATCAAATATGACTCTTCCCTCTCTACCCAATCAATCCAATCACCATTATACAAATTTCATACCACTGTTTCTCTATTGCATTAGCTGCCACTATGCGCAGAGTTTTACTGCTGCACAAAATGTGAATACGTTCTTCTGGAGTAAACTCTTTACATAGAATATTAACCATCACAAATTAGCTATCGGATCACAACAATCCAAACATTTTTTCACAACGTACATGCACTGGGGAAATGAAGCACGCAACGAGAGAGTAACTGCAAGGAGAAACTCGAGACCTTCCAGGCCGATCATCCGGATCATTTTGAGGAGAGTTTTCAGTGAACCCTGCTAAAACAACCTGCCCACATACTGGCAAATGCCGAGCGAGTTCCAGGTGCTCGCTGGAAATTGACTCAATCTCTTACTACAACGCCCAAGACTAACAATGAAACGGTCTCATCAAAAGGACACTGGTTTTATGGTACAGATTACAACGCCAATCCGACTGGAGCCAGGGACAGAACCCAGACCTCTAGCAACCGATGTCGTTGATGTTGATGATGCCAGAATGCTCAACACAGGGTATTTGAGCATAAATCGATGTCAACCATTCTCATAAAAAAATGCAGAATCTATTTGCAGAATCGATTGAATGTTTTGAAAAGATTTTAAAAACAATTAAAATATACAACGTTGTCCTTTTTTTATGTTTTTATTCACTCAACCAATTTGACAAATTCACACAGATTTGAATTTGCTCTAAAAAAAATGATTTTAGAATTTGCAGATCTAAAATCAATAAATAAAAAATTTGCAAATTTCATACCAATCTTTTGCTAATCACTTCAACGGAGTTGAGTTTTCCACAATCTGATAGAGCTAGAATCTCCTCCTCAAATCAACTGCAGCATTACTGGAGCTCTGATACCACAATAATGGTAGAAGTGTCCTCAGACACATAATTTTATTAATCAGGAAAAAAACAATTACATAATTGATTTTGCAAGAGTTTACACCCGAACAACCAAACGCTCTTGCAATGAGCTATTTATAAGCTCTATGTCCTAACTACCTCTAATTATGGATCACTTATTAAATAACAAGTGTTCATTTATAATAAATGCTATAAAAACCAACTAGCTAACAAATCTCCTAAAATAGAGCCTAAGATACGACACATTTGGAGAGTCATATCTAGTTACAACAATATGCTTAATTCTAAAAGTCTCAATTAAATAATTAAACATTCTAGAATAATAATTATTAATTTAATATCTTAAATTAATAATTATTTTATTCTAATTTTATAACCTATGATAAAATTGTATTTTTGGATCATCTAACACCTTCTCCTCTTGGTGCTCTTCTCCTCTCTGAGACGAATTCCAAAATTGTACTGGCAAAAGCTATGAATTGATCATCTGAAGCCTTTCTATTATTAATGCCTCTAATTTCTTCATTTTCCCCCTATTTTATTTCAATTTCCTCCTCACATGCAACCTGTGACCTTTCACCTTCATTTTCTCATAATTTCCTTTATTTTCATAAAAATAAATTCCAATAATGTATTTTTGTCTTTTCAAAGACTTTGCCAATGCCTTTGCCAATTTATCTTTATCCATAATAAACAACAAGTGATGCCCACTAGGATGCTTTTCCAACTATTCAACTTGGAATACATGTCCGATGACCTTGGTCTTAAGGAATTTAGACTTCTGTGATCCATAACATTGTTTAGAGAATTTTCGGCGAAATCACATCAATAATCATTTGTCGACGCGTTTCGAACGAACCAGTGTGGTTCATCGCCAGGACAAGTTGAAGAACTGATCCAGCTTAGCTAGTTAAATAGTTTAGGCAGAGACTCCAATGGTTAGATTTAAAACGGCTAATTCTGACCATATGACCCTATTCAAATAATTAATATTCTTGCTCAATTTTTAATTATTACTATTCCTAGAAATTAGTTAAAATAGGTAAAAATATATCAATAAAGTACTCCTACTGGATATTAAATTATTTGATTATTTAACCAAATCTAATTGTTTATTAATAAATATGATCCAATAGAATAAATTAAGATTACTGGTTCATAAATTATTTGATAATATTATTATCCACATTCCAATCCTAAAATTAATCAATTATATAATAGTAATCAAATTTGTATATATATAATTAAAATTATATAATAGTAATCAAATTTGTATACATATAAATAAAATCAAGAAA
>APFE031523476.1:87835-155737 GCA_000404065.3 Pinus taeda | reverse complement strand
GATTAATTTTAGGATTGGAATGTGGATAATAGTACTATTAATAATTTATGAGCCAGTAATCTTAATTTATTATGATTGGAACATATTTATTTATAAACAATTAGATTTAGTTAAATAATCAAATAATTTAATAATTTAATATCTAGTAGGAGTACTTTACTGATATATTTTTACCTATTTTAACTAATTTCTAGGAATAATAATAATTAAAAATTAGGCAAGAATATTGATTATTTGAATAGGGTCATATGGTCAGAATTAGCCGTTTTAAATCTAACCGTTGGAGTCTCTGCCTAAACTATTTAACTAGCTAAGCTGGATCAGTTCTTCAACTTGTCCTGACGATGAACCACACTGGTTGGTTCGAAACGCGTCGACCTTGGTCTTATTTTTCATTTATTAACTTTATTACATGAAATTTTAACCTGGGGTTGTTACAAACCCCTCCCCCCTAGGGAAACACCGTCCTCGATGTTCAATGACATCTACAACTGGAAAAACCACTAAAAAACCAAAACATACTGCCCATGGAGCTTAATAACCCAGTTCGTTGCAATATTTACAATGAAAAACCAACTCAAAAGAAAAACCATCATGACAAACATGACAACATGAAAACCATACAACTTATTGGAGATTTATAACACAATTCATTGTAGTATTTACAATATCAACCATACATAAATATGTACATATACCAAAAACTCCTTTGCCTCCACTAACAAATAATGAAGGATACATAGCCTGCATCTGATCAACCATCTCCCTTGTAGCTTCTTTGGGCCCAAAGTGCTTCCACTGCACTTTAACTTTCTCGATTTCTCTATTTCATAGCATGAGTTGTTTCCATTGCAATATGCACTAAGGTTCTAGTTGTAATTCTCCTTCTAGCTCCAACTGCAATACAGACCAATCAATCACATGATTAACATCCTTTACATAACTTTTAAGCAATGAAACATGGAAAAAATCATGTAATTTCACTATCAGAGGTAGTGCAAGTTTGTAGGCCACTTGTCCAATCCTTTCAAGGATCTCGAAAGGCCCGTAATATTGAGATGCCAACTTCGCACCTAACCCATTCCTCAAGGAGCTCTTCTTAGGATTGATGCACAAGTACACATTCTCTCCAACCTGAAACTCCTTAAATGCCTTATGTTGGTCTGCATAACTCTTCTTCATGTCCTATTGTTGTAGTGGCTACAATCACCCTCCATAATTTTTCCTTAGCTTCATTTTGGAGCCTCCCTACCAACCTTTCACAACAGCATGTCTTGCCTTGTCAAATACACAAGCTCCAGTGTTTTTCTTGCAGAATGACAGCCTGTCCATGAGAGCTTGATGCATCCCCCTCACAGGTTGTTTCACTGGACTTGGTCCAGTTGCAAGCTGAGAAGCTCCCTCAAGAAATTGCACAATTCTGGAGGGAAACCAGTCTGCCCTCCAAAAATTGCGCAATTATGTCTGGAAACCTGTTGGGCTCCATAATTGTGCAAATATTCCTGTCACAGTTCACTGAGAAAATTGTGTAATTCCTCCCAACAGGGTTCCTCAGTCCAAAAATTGCACAATTTTGGGCAGCAGTTAGTTGCTTTGCCCAAAAATTGCCTAATCCCTCTAGGCAGCCAACCCAATTACCTTCCAGAAATGTGCATTTTTTCCTCCCAGTTAACCAGACTGTTGCATGTGCAGTTGAGTTGACCAGTTCCCTCTGAGACTGAGCAAAACTGATTTGCATGCATGGGTTGCTCCCCCAAGGTAGTATGCAAAGGCATCCCTTGTTTCAGGGATATATTTTTAGCAGTTAGAGGTTACATGCAAGGATCATTTCAAAAACCTCCCACCAAGTGTCGCTCTCCCTAGATTTGTGGCATGCGCATCGCAACCTCAATTTTATCAAAACTTGTCAACTGACGCTACAGATCTCATTCCTCACATCAATCTTGCAACTTTGACATCCCACATTGCATCTAGGATTTGTCGGCACATTCAACTTAGTTGTTTTGGGGTAAGCCCTCTTTTCATGTCTCTCGTTGCGTTTCTGGCGCTTTTTTGTTTCACTTCGTATGAATGTTGTCTGCTTGATTTCATTGAGCGCTTGCTGTCATTTTGACACATACTAGCTTTTACTAGCACCATTTCATTTTTCATTAACATCTCACTGCTATCGCAAGCATGACACTTTTTTGTAGGGACAGTCTCCATTGCGGCGACTCACTTCACACACATGCATGCTTTCCTGTTTTCTGAATTCCGCACTTGTTGTTTGCATGAATGATGATTCAATCTTGTTTGCACTCATATCATCATGCTTTCACACTTCTCATGTTGTCTGTCACTTGTCGGCCAGACTGGGCTTCCTTGGCCCGAATCGTGCCTTGCCCGGCCAGCACTACGTATTTTCAGAAGCAAAGGCTCTCCCTTCCCCCCAGAAATTATGCAATTCTAGCCATGCACTGACCTCCAGGCTTACATTACGCAATTATTGAAGGTAGTGTCCTGTTGGCCCCAGAAACTTCGTAATGCATTTTGTTGGTTGCATGTCACTGCTGACTGAAATTGGCATTGCGCAGTTTCAGTCCTCGGCGGGCCAGGCTGGACTGTGCATTGCACAGTTCCAACAGTCAGTTAGCCTCTTGACAGCCCAGACTATGCCTTGCATAGTTTTGGCAGTCAGTCTCCCGACCTCCCCATGGAAATGGCGCGACCTTCATGATCAGTCACACAAGTATGTTGCAAGTCAGTTCTCAAGTTCATTTTGGTTTTTGACTAATAGATTGCTTGCCATGAGTGTTGCCATGTCTCCAAGTATTGCAAGTGTTCATCGACCTCTCAACAACACAGGTACAATGGTTTCCAGGAGAGCAGATTCGAAGACACCATTCAGAGCACACTTGGGGAGCAGTCGATCAAGTGTCTATGAACTTTCCTACCCATGAAGACATCAAGTTTTTCATAGACAAGGACATCAAGATATCACGAAAGTAAATCACAACGAGCAGCGGCATCAACAATAGCTGAAGGCAACATATCAGATGCAAAGAATGCAAGAGGAAGGTTGTTAACAACACAGAGGTAGAAAAAAATTTGCAAGCTCAGGAAGATCCACTTGTAATAAAAGAAACTTTGGAGACTCAGGCTATGAGGTGACGACGCGACATGAATATCACGCGAAGACATAGAACAGAACATAGAAGGAGTTGCATGTGATGAAGCAGCAACTCAAGGAAGAACAAGAGCTGCATAGACGAGAGAATGAGTTACAATAGGAAGAGGTACAACAACGGGCGCAACATGCACTCATGGATGAAACTACGCCCGTACAAGTTATAGATCCATCCTAGCAACTGGCACGAAGCAGTGTTGTTGATCACATGCAAGGGAGTTCAACAACATGCATGTCATTGTGTGCACACATGCGACCCCACCCACTTAGCATACTCACCGAGGAAAAGACAAAAAACAAGTCTGACTAGAGCTGAACATGAAGTTGACATTTGATGCACATGACCACCAACACACACTAGAATATCAGCATGGACACTATGCATCAATGTCTTTTCGATTTGGCCACACCCAAGAAGACCATGCGCATGCTATCAGATGAGTTGGATGGAGGAGCCATACCAATCCACCCAAATGCAATGGAGGCAAGAGTTCGCTTTAGCAACATGACACCATGGAGCGCATGCACACCATCCTGGATGACCAAGCTTGGCATCAACTCACCACCTTCACCATCATAGGCATGTCAAAAACTTGGTCTCACAACAACGGACTGACTGTCAGTGATGTCTTTGATGGCTTTCTCAAGCCATTTTGTCTCACATGGGCACATTTGCATTGTAATGTAACATCTTGTCAAGTGGAAGTTCAAGTGTTGATAGTTGGATGTTACAATCATAGAGTAGATGAAGAGTCATGAGGGTAGATGAACTGTCACAAAGGGGAATTTCAATGGTCACCCCAACCTTTGCTATAAATAAAACCTCATAACTCATTGTAAAGGCTTTGGGTCAACCAAGCTTCCGATAGGACTATCTGAGAGAAATCTTGGACAATATTGTAATGAGCCTTGGCTTCTCCACTGCGCAGAGGTAGTATATCTCTTTGTTCTGCTTTCGGAACTAGTGGTTAGACATGGATGTATTGTATGATTGGAACTTACACTTCTTAATATAACAAGAGCTAGTTGTATTGTATTTCAATGATCTGTTTACTCTAAATGATATATGTATTTGTTTGCTTACATATGCATGTATAGCTATTTCGGTGTATGTATATATGAATCTTTCTTAAATGTGTTTTTGGTTTAACCATCACTTTGTATTGCTAGCTAACTTTCCTTCCATGTTGTGATGCATATTTTCTTGTGTGTTACCTTCTTAACTCCATGCTATCACAGGTTTCCAAGGAGCGCACTCATTTCAACCCCCCTGTGTTAGAACCTCTCATGCACCTTCCTTAGCTTGCTGCAGCTATCACACCCTTGCTACCAACAGAGACATCTTACTTGCCTCAGTGCGAAATCGCGGTCAAGGCATTACCCTACGACCCATTGTTGGGACTCCTACACCAAACGGTCTGAGGTCTAATTGGGAATTCTTATTGGGGAGATCCCCTTACATGTTGGCGCATCCAGCATTGTCAACAATTTGGCGCTAGAAGGAGGACCAAATGAAAAGCTGATTCCTCACGTCTGTTTTGAATCTCTACATATCTATCATGACTAACGACAACGTTTCTCTTCCGGAGTGTATGTCTTATGGAAACAACTTCATTATCTCGAGAAATCTCTCAGATAACTTGTCACACAAAACATTTGATGGCGGAGGCCACTTAGCCTTGGTTAGGCATGCCGTCGGCGTTGTAGGCTCATGCGAAAGACATGGAATCTTTGAAGAGTACATGAACTGCGTGATGTTTGTATACACACTTCGAGGGCACCCCATGCACTAGTGTGCCATGCTACCTGAAAAATTTGTTCATTCTCTTGCTCATCTAGTCGCAAAGATAGATCGTGCTTTCAATCACTTTAACCATAAAGAACTCAATCATGAAATTCAGAAATTACGAAAAGCATCCAATGAATCCGTTGATCAGTTTTACACACGCTTTTGTAATCTTGCATACCGATTTCTTGAAGATGAAATTAATTGGGAATTTATTTATGGCAGATTTGAGTATCTTCTTTGTATATCCAAACCCTACTTAGTACACTTCGATGATGGAGTTGCGCAGTCACAGGCAGGAAAAGTTGTTGTCACAAGTGACTGTCCTCATTCACCTCATCAAACAACTCCACCACCGTGGAGTGATGTGGGAGATCATGCACACACATTTGTTGAACTTTCACATCCTCCCACCCCTACTGCTCTTGATATCTATGCAAATTTGGCTTGCAATCCTGTTGGTTGTCATGTGGATTCGTTCCCTCAAACTCCATCCCCGTGTTCTGTCGATCCTTCGGATTGTACTATCTTGTGTTCTCCCATTCTAGAATCCTCACCTGTTATGAACGAGGATCAATTTGTTGACGGAGTTGGTGTTATGCAGCCAACCTACATCATCATTCATGATGAGTATGTGTGGGAATATAAATAAGAAATCGCGGTGAAGGATGACTCCATTCCAATTGTGCCTCATCCTCTTTATCCTGACATCCCTTGTGATTCAGCCACTGCTGATTTCCCCCTGTGAAAACCCATTTCCAGATGTTTCTATTTCTGATCATTCAGAAGACACGTCGGATATCATTCTATCATCACAATGTAGAGAGGACACATCTTCCTCCAAAAATCTGTTCAGTCGGTCATCTGTCATTTCTAAAAACATAGAGGGTGAACATCTTTACTTCTCATCTACCCCTCTGCTCGATTCATCAAATCATGAGGATAACGACAAACATCCTAAATTTTCTGATGTTGGTTGTCATGATCTCTCTACTTCTTCATCTAATCATGATGTTCATTCAATCGTTGTTAATCTGTCTAAGACACTAGTCTATGATGATCTATCTGTCAACGAAGTCGAAACCCCACAGACTGTCGAGGCGGTTCAACCCGAGCTGATGGTTTTTTAAGGCCCTCACTGTCCTGAGGTTGGTTTCACTTCTGGTCAAGAAATTTTTGAAACACTTAAGGCTCCTCATCACTCTCTCCTTTGCATTGAAGGTCAACCAAAAACCCAGATTTCGCTTCCTCCACTCGAACTACACGATCCCATCACTCATGCATTGGAGGAATCTTACACAACAAGCACACATGCACAATGGAATTGGTCTACCTTTCTCACGTTTGCTTGCATGTCACAGTCAAGAGAATGCATACACTCGAAATCTACACAGAGTGTAGCACAACACCATGGCAGCTCCACAGAGTGCATGTCATGCACTTTCACTCATCTTTGTTCTATGGTCGCCTATAAGCTCAGAGTGTGTCCGTATTCATCATTGTATCTTTCATGCTTGCTGGTTTGCACAACTGCAATGTTCCCAAACCGAGCCTTCACCAACATGGGTCAAACAATGTGTCAGTGGCTACATTGGAAATATCACTTCACGTGATCAAGCCCATGCACTGTTAGCTTAGGAGTAGGAGTAGTATTTTCTTTTAGTTGTTTACTTGCATGTTTGTTTGCTTACCTGCTTTTCTTGTTTGTTTTATTACTTGTTTGCTTGATTTTCTTTCACATTTTCTTCTGCTTCTGCTTTGCTTTGTTTTTGTTTGCTTGTTTTGTTCGTAGGTTTCACATGGAACCATGTATGACTCTTGAGACAAGCTGGGTAAAGTATAAGAGGTCTTGTACTGCTATCACTACTTGGTTATCTATCATCCTGCCTCTATATGAAGAACTTGTTACTTTTAGTCCATGATACGTCGAAGGAAAATACGTACTATTTGAAGTGAACCTTGGTGAAAACACAACGCTTGCATGCTAAGTAGTATCACCTACTCTAGTCGGTTGTTTTTGGGTTAATCCTTGTCGGCTTAGTCAAGTAGATTAAGGTGAGGGGGAAACCTTAACAAGTACGTCAAAGGTATACATAAACTACTTCTCTAGAGGAACAACCTCTTCTACGCTCAATAAGTCGGGATCCCTCTTCCACCTCTGAAATGAATAACCTCTTCTATGCTCAATAAGTCGGGATCCCTCTTCCACCTTTGAAATGAATAAGTGTTATGCCTAATTATGAAGATGAAAAATGAAAAATGAAAAAGTGAAAAAAGTTTGAGAAAAATGAAAAATGAATAAGGTGAAAGAAGAGAAAGGCTTCCTGCGTAGAGAAGTGATGCAAGTAACTCCATCAGGGTATTGACCATGCTCACTGGTAGTGGAGTCATGCTTGTATTCCTGTGTGACTCCATCGAGGTACTGTTCAGGCCTGCTGGCAGCGGAGCAACACCAGAGATGAAACTAAGACTCCGACGATTATACTACTTGTGCATCATATACTCCTCAACCCCAATCCAAACAACTGTGTTGGATTGGCTTTGAATTTGTGTCAATCGACCAAGAGCTTGGACGATGCTACATGTTACAATCAAGCTAGTGTGGAAACCAAGACGAACTAAGAACTGAACAATACTTCTGGAGGTGTTAGACTTGCTTTTCACGAATAAGGTCCATTCAGAGAGCTAGAGTTCTACTAGTGTGTCGCCAAGTGTTGTAGCGGCTACAACCACCCTCCAAAATTTTGCCTTAGCTTCGTTTTGGAGCCTCCCTACCAACCTTTTACAACAGCATGTCTTGCCTTGTCAAGTACACAAGCTCCAATGTTTTTCTCACAAAATGACAACCTGTTCATGAGAGCTTGATGCCCCCCTCACAGGATGTTTCACTGGACTTGGTCCAGCTGTAGGTTGTGCAGCTCCCTCAAGATATTACACAATTCTGGAGGGAAACTAGCCTTCCATCCAAAAATTGAGTAATTCTGTTTTGCAGCCTGATGGGCTCTAGAATTGTGCAAATCTACCTATCATGGTTCGCTGAGAAAATTGCACAATTCCTCCCATCAAGGCTGCTCAGCCCAGAAATTGTGCAATTCTGGGCAGTTGTCAGCTGCTTTGCCTAGAAATTGTGCAATCCCTTTGGGGAGCTAGCCCATCTCCCTCCCATAAATGCGCATTTTTCCTCCCAGTTGAGCAGATTGTTGCATGTGTAGTTGAGTTGACCAGTTCCCTCCAAGACCGAGAAAAATTCATTTGCATGCATGAGATTCTCTCCCCAAGGCAGCATGCAAAGGCATCCCTTGATTCAGGGATCTATTTTTAGTAGTTGAAGGTTAAATGAAATGATCATTTCGGAAACCTCCCACCAAGTGTCGCTCTCCCTAGATTTGTGGCATGTGCGTCGTAACCTCAATTTTATTGAAACTCATCAACCAGATGCTACATATCTCATTCCTCACATCGATATTGCAGCTCTGACATTCCACATTGTATATAAGAGTCATCAGCACATTCAGCTCAACTATTTTGGGTTAAGCCCGCTTGTCATGTCTCACGCTGCGTTTCTTGTGATTTTTGTGGTTCACTTCGTATGAATGATGTCTGCTTGATTTTATTGAGTGTTTGTTTTCGTTTTGATACATACTAGCTTATGCTAGCACCGTTTCAGTTTTCATTAACATCTCACTGTTGTCGCATGCAGGACACTGATTTGTACGGACGGTCGTCGTTGCGGTGACTTGCTTCACACACATGCATGCTTTCCCATTTTATGAATCCTGCACTTGTTGTTTGCATGAATGATGATTCACTCTTATTTGCATTCATCTCATCATGCTTTCACACTTCTCATGTTTCCAATCACCCGTCGGCTGGACTGGGCTGCCTTGGCCCGGACTCTGCCTTGCCCGGCTAGCATTGTGCATTTCCAGAAGAAAAGGCTCTACCTTCCCCTCAAAAATTGTGTAAGTCTAGCCAGGCACTAACCTCCAGGCTTGCATTGCACAATTCTTGGAGGTAGTGTACTATTGGCCCTAGAAACTGCGCAATGTAGTTTGCTAGTTTCATGTCACTGCTGACTAAAATTGTGCATTACGCAGTTTCAATCCTCAGCGGGCCAGGCTGGACTGTGCATTGTGCAGTTCCAGTAGTCAGTCAACCTCCTGACATCTCGGACTATGCCTTGCGCATTTTTGGTAGTCAGTCTCCTGACATACCGATGGAAATTGCTTGACCTTCATGATCAGTCACACATGAATGTTGCAAGTCAATTCTCAAGTTTGTTTTGGTTTTCAACTGACAGATTGCTTGCCATGAGTGCTTCCATGTCTTCAGGTATCGCAGGTGTTCATCTACCTCTCAGCAGCACAGGTACAATGGTTTCGAGGAGAGCAGAGTCAAAGACACCGTTCAGAGCACACTTGGGGATGCATTAGATCAAGTGTCTATGAAATTGCCTACCCGCGAAGACATCAAGTTGTTCGTAGTCAAGGACATCAAGATATGACTACAGCAACATCGCTGACGTAGCACCATCAACAATAGTTGAAGGCAACATACCGAATGCAAAGAACGCAAGAGGAAAGTTGTTAATAACACATAGGCAGAGCAAGATCGCAAGCTCGGGAAGATCCACTTGTAATAAAAGAAACTTTGGAGACTCAGGCTATGAGGTAACAACACGACATGAATATTGTGTGAAGACAAAGAACGGAATAGAGAAGGACTTGCATGTGTTGAAGCATCAACTCAAGGAAGAATAGAAGCTGCATAGACGAGAGAATGAGTTTTAGCATGAATAGGTACAATAGTGGGCACAACATGCACTCAAGGATGAAACTGTGCCCATACAAGTTATAGATCGATCCTAGCAGCTGGCACAGAGAAAACATAGTAAGCAGTGTTGTTGATCTCATGCAAGGGAATTCAACAACATGCATGTCATTGTGCACACGCATGCGATCCCACCTATTCAGCCTATTCACCGAGGAAAAGACAAGAAACAAGTTTGATTGGAGTTGAACATGTAGTTGACAGTTGATGTGCATGACCACCAGCAAACACTGAAAGATCAACACGGACATTATGCATTAGTGTGTTGACGGTTCAGCTACACCCAAGAAGACCATGCGCATGTTAGCAGACGAGTTGGATGGAGGATCCATACCAATGCACTCAGATGCAATGAATTATAGAGTTTGCTTCAACAAGATGTCACCATGGAGCGCATGCACACCATCATGGATGACCAAGCTTGGCATCAACTCACCACCTTCACCATCACAAACATGTCAAAGAGTTAGTCTCACCACAATGAACCTAGTGTCAGACATGGTAAATTTTAGGGGCGAATTTTAGCCCAAGGGCGAAATTTAAGGGGTTTTTCATTTTAGAGAGGCGAAACTTTTATAAAACACACATTTCATATATTTAGCCCATCTTTTTTTTTTTCTTTTTTTTTATTCTTTTTTTTTTTTTTTTTTTTCAGGACGGATAAACTATGAAAAGATTTATTTGACCTGATTCACCTGGTTTGGGAGGTGGTTTGGGAGGTTGTATTTGGTCCCAATAAATAAAAATATAAATAAAGCGAAGGTATGGTAAATAAATAAAACCTCTTTTAATACTTACTTCAAAGGTATGGTAAATGAATAAAAATATAAATAAACTAGAGGTATGACAAATGAATAAAACACCTTTTCATATTTAGTCCATAACCCTCTTTCTATTTAAGAAGGCTCAGAAAAGAGGTTTTATTTAAGTGAATCCTATAGGCCAAATACCATATTTATAAAAGATGTATGGTAAATTAATAAAAATATAAATAAACGAGAGGTATAGTAAATAAATAAAACATTTTATTATATTTACTCCATGAGTCACCTTATATTTACATTTACGAACACGCAAGGGTGTAAATAAATTAAAATATAAATAAAGTGGAGGTATGGTAAATAAATAAAACCTCTTTTAATACTTACTCCAAAGTTATGGTAAATAAATAAAAATATAAATAAACTAAAAGTATGGTAAATAAATAAAACATCTTTTTATATTTAGTCTATAACCCTCTTTCTATTGAAGAAGGCTAAAAAAAGAGGTTTTATTTAAGTGAATCCTATGGGCCAAATACCATATTTATAAAAGAGGTATGATAAATTAATAAAAATATAAATAAACAAGAAGTATGGTAAATAAATAAAACATTTATATATATATATATTTACTCCATAAGTCACTTTATATTTACGAACACTCAAAATGCATTATATTTAGGTGAAGTCTATGGGCCAAATACCATGCCATGGGCCAAATTATTATTAATACCAGGCAAAAAAACATTATTAACCCTAATATTAGTATTAATAAAAATAAAGATGGCACATGGTATTGACCCATGATATTCACATGGAATATAGCCTATTTAAAGGGGGGCGAATTAAACCGGTATAGATCCATCTTTACTTTGGATCTACTAAGCCCTGAGAGGGATCAAATATCGTGATTTCAAACTAGCATAGAGTGAAAAAATATTTGAGGGAACTAACATAGAGTAAAAAAATATTTGATCCCTCTCGGGGCTCGGTAGAAGAAGAGTAAAAATGGATCTTGTAATTTAATGTCACTTAAACATTTTAACTTGGTTAAAATGAAAAAATAAAATAAAAATCAATTATTAATTTTATGAATTTTTATAAATTACTAAGAGTAGTTTTTAAGCTCCAAATTTATGATAACCCATGGTATTGACCCATGGCAATACCATGGTATTCATGTGAGAATAGACTATTTAAAGGGGAAATTCTATCATCTTATATCCATCTTAATTCTGGGTCTACCAAATGCTGAGAGGCATAAATAGATTGCATCCCTCTAAGAGTGGTAGATGTGGAGTTAAAATGGATATAGGTTGGTTTTTATGATAATGAAGATATTAAATAAACTTAGGAAATTATATTGTAAAAAACATCTTAAAGTGAATTGTTAAAGCTACATTTAGTCACTTCACAAAATTTAGTAAAAAATACCAATATCTCCATTAATATTGGTTTTTTTTATTTAACAAAAAAAAATTCAAAACAGTGAAATATTATCACTCTTTCGCATCACCCTCGTAGAAGAGAGATAGTAGCCGCCCAGGTTTCCCATGATTTTTCAAAAGTTCTCAATATGATATGTTCATGAAAAATTTAAGGTACTGATGTTGGATTAGTTGTTTGAAAAGTATGTTGGTTTGTACAACCTTTCATCTTCTCTGTTTTTCTTAGTTTGTACAAACTTTCATCTTCATTGTTTTTCTTACTTTGTTGTAATGATTTGTAGGGGTTGGGCCACTGCACCATATTGTCCTAAAAGGCGGAGATTGTGCACCAAAAGGGAAATTAATCTACATGTTACAAGGTTGTTAAAAAATGCAAGACATATGAAGGTAGTGAATTATGCTACTAAGAAATTTAGATCGTGAGAGATGTAATTAAATTTTATTATTTAATTGAAGATTTCCAATTAAAATAATAATAAATCTACATTTATATATTTATGTATTGATTGAAGGCTCCTGACAACGGTCACTTTTTTCCATTAGATCCCCTTCACGCCTTTGGGATACCTAATACTTTCTTATATTATATAGTTGGGGCTTGCTACTTGTTGGCGTGTTGGGGTAAACAAACTTGATGTGTTTGTTTTGATCTTGTAGTTGGAGTCTAAGGAATAAGAAAGAAATTTGATAGCTTGACAAAAGTGGTAGCTTGAGAAAAGTGGTAGAGAAAAGATTTATCTCTCCTACCTTGACAGAACTGGTGGTCAAGATCAACACCTACAAGAACTTTGTTGTGGAATACTATCAAAACTAATAGAAGGATACGACAGAGTGTATAGTAAGAAGCTTGACAAACACGTCCACTGAAACTTACAAAATTGTTTGTAGGAAGAGAAAATTATGTTTCTTTTTTCCAAACATGTATGTTAGTATATTACAGCTTAATGAATATGTTTTCCTATTATCATATATGGTTTCATACTTTAACAAAACATTCGCCAAGACTTCACAATGTTTTATTATTCAGTGAAAGATTTGCCAAGATCTTACAAGGTTTTATAATTCAATGAAAGATTCGCCATGAATTTACAAGATAATATAATTTGGTGAGAGATTCGCCAAAAAACTTATATATACATATTATATTATTGATAAAATCGCCTCCCATTTTTCCTATATATCATGGGGATTTGCCCATTTATTATACATATAAATTTAGGGTGGTTCTTAAAATTTTCCCTGGTCAGTGATGTCTTGGATGGATTTCTCAAGCCATTTTGTCTCACATGGGCACATGTGCATTGTAATGTAACGTCTTGTCAAGTGGAAATTCAAGTGTTGATAGTTGGATGTAATAGTCATAGAGTAGATGAAGAGTCATGAGGGTAGATGAACTGTCACAAGGGGGAATGTCAACAGTCACCCCACCCTTTGCTATAAATAGAACCTCATAACTCATTGTAAAGGATTTTGGTCAGCCAAGCTTCCGATAGGACTATCTTAGAGAAATCTTGGACAATATTGTAACGAGCCTTAGCTTCTCCACTGCGCAAAGCTAGTATATCCCTTTGGAGGAGTAGGTGGTTGTGGCTGTAATGTTCTGCTGACAGAGCTAGTGGTTAGACATGGATGTATTGGATGACTAGAACTTACACTCATTAATATAACAAGAGCTAGCACGTTTCATGCATATGTTGTATTGTATTTCAGCTATCTGTTTACTCTAAATGATATATGTATATGTTTGCTTACGCATGCATGTATATCTATTTTTGTGTATGTATGTATGAATATTTCTGAAACATGTTGTTGGTTTAACCATCACTTTGGATTGCTAGCTAACTTTCCTTCCATGTTGTGATGCATCTTTTCTCGTGTGTTTCCTTCTTAACTTGGTGTTATCACAGGTTTCGAAGGGGCACAATCATCTCAACCCTTGTGTGTTAGAACCTCTCATGCACCTTCCTTGGCTTGCTACAACTGTCACACCCTTGCTACCAACAGGTACATCTTACTTGCCTCTGTACAAAATCGCGGTCAAGGTATTACCATACGACCCACTGCTGGGAATCCTACACCAAACGGTCTGAGGTTTAATTGGAAATTCTTACTAGGGAGATCCGCTTACATGTTGGCGGGTCCAACATTGTCAACACCTTGATTGTTCTTGGTAATCTTCATTTCTTGTTGCATTTTTGTGAACATGTCTAGTCTTATCAATACCTTGTTCACTTGATCACTCCAACTAATAGGAGTATTACAATTCTACCCATAAAGTGCCTCAATCGGACTCATCCTCAGTGACTCCTGATAACCATTGTTGTAAGCAAACTCAACCAGTCGAAGATACTCTTCCCACTTTCATTGCTAATGCATGGTGTACATCCTCAACATGTCCTCCAAAATCCCATATATGTTTGTCGATGATAAGCTATACTAAAGGTCAACTATGTACCTAAACTTGCGAATAACTCCTTCCAAATCATGGAAGTGAACTTAGCATCTATGTCTGAAGACTTGTGCTAGATGTCCTCGAAAAACCTATAATGAAATCCATGGAAATGACCTCCAATTTCCACTCTGGAATCATAATTGGTTGTAGTAGACCACCTAGATGCTTACACTCTACTTTTACCTGTTGAGAATTCAAACATCTAGCCACAACTCTACCTCTTCCTTCTTCAGATTTGACCAATAGTAGAACTTCTTCACTGCTGTCAATGTCTTCTGGTATCCTAGGTGACCTAAATACAAATTAACATGAAATTCCCTCAAGATGAGCTTCTTGAGTTCAATATTGTCCAACACATAGATCCTGTCTCTATATCTGACCAAGCCATCTATTGTGAGATGATATTCCACATCTTGATTACCTGTACCCTGCTATGGTAACCTGTGCTTAAGCTCCATGTACTTGTCATCTTGTTATCCTACCTATAGGATATGGTCCTATAAATGTTTCCCATAAGAACTCATAACTGCAATATGGTTTACCTGCACTCGCCTACTGAGAGAATCTGCAACATTGTTATCCCATCCTTTAATTTATTTGATCTCAAAGTCAAACTCACTAAGGGTGGCCAACCATATAGCTTTCTTGACGTTCAAATTTGATTGGTCAAACAAGTACCTCAGCCCACTCTGACTGCTCATCAATACAAACCTTCTACCAAGAAGATAATGCCTCCACATCTTCAAGGCGTGAATAATATCTTCCAACTCAAGATCATGAGTCACATAGTTTTTCTCATGCTCATTCAATTTCCTTGACTCATAACACACCACCTATCCCTTTTGCATCAGGACTCCACCAAGTACTCTCTTGCTAGTATATGTGCATACCACAAAATTCTTTATCTGGATTTGAAATTTTTAACACTAGAGAATTTGTCAAAAACTGCTTCAACTAAAACTTATTGCACACATTCAAATTTCTTTCCTTTCATCTGCAAGGATGTAATAGGATTTGAGATCAATGAGAAGTTACTTATGATCTTCCTATAATAACCTGCTAACCACATGAATGATCTGACCTCATCCACATTTCTAGGAGCTTCCCATTTCTATCATAACTCTTATGTTTTCTGAATCTACTATTATGCCTTCCTTGGAAACCACATGCCCCAAGTAATGTACCTTCGTTTGAAAGAAACTGCATTTTTTTAGCTTGACATACAACCGATGCTCTCTTAGCAGTCTCAATATTGTTGTTAAATGTTTGACATGTTCTTCCTCATTCTTAGAATATATCAATATATCATCAATGAATACAATAACAAACTTGTCCATATAAGGACATAACACACTATTCATTAAGCACATAAACGTAGCCAGAGAATTAGTCAAACCAAAAGGAATTACAAAAAAATCATAATTCCCATACCTAGTTCGGAAAGTAGTCTTTTAGATGTCCTCTTCTTTAATGTGTACATGATGGTATTCATATCTCAAATAAATATTTGAGAACATTGTTGCTCCTTTCAATTGGTCAAACAAATCGTTGAACTTCAGCAATGGATACCTATTCTTGATGGGCACCTTGTTCAACTTCTTGTAATTAATTCACAACTTGAGGGTACCATCCTTCTTCTTTACAAGAAACACTGGTACACCCCAAGGTGATACACTTGGCCTAATGTACCCCTTTTCAAGCATTTCCTTCAACTGCAACTTCAATTCCACTAACTCTGGAGTACTCATCTTTTAAGGTACCCTTGATGTCGGTGTTGCCCTTGGTACCAACTAAATAGAAAAGTCCACTTCCCTATGAGGAGAAAACTCTGAAACCTCTTTTGGAAACACTTCCTAAAACTGTTGCAATACAAGGTACTTCTCAAAGATTTTTTGCATCCTCAACATCCTTACCCTTGTCACTAACAAATATGGACTACAAATAGTACAAAACCCTTTCTGTGACTGTAATTGGCTTGCATAGTTGTAATCATGCTCACTGATGTAGGCTTCTTCTTTGCCTGCAAGATTCTATTTTCCCCATTATCATCGAGCCACTCAATAGACTTCTCATGTGGAGATACAACCAATCCATGCCCAAAAGCATACCATACGATCCCAATGGAAACACATTTAGATGTGTTTCTGTAGGCATACCATTTAGCTCAAATGCACAAGTTATTACCTAGTGATGAACGCTCTTTTTAGTACTTGTAGCCAACTGCACCAACCAAGACTCTACATGCACTTCTTTCTTCAAACCACACTTATCCATCAAGTCAATATTAGCATAACTATAATTAGATCCAGGTTCAATCAAAATAGAAACAACTTGACCAAAAATCCTACCTTCCATATGAATAACAGAATCCTAATGATTAGTGATCTTCCTTCTTGTTGTCCAGAACTGCATAAATATGAGGAATGCTATAGCCCACATCCCCAACCATTTGTGCCTCTTGAACACTGTAGATTTGGGACCTACCACCCTGTTACAATGGATAATCCTTCTTGCGATGATATTTGCTACATATCCAACACTATAACGGTACCCTACCACCACCTGTACTTTGTTGCTCTCCAAGTTGTGACCCATGCTCCTTCTCAATGCATTAAAATTCTTGTAAAGAACCATATTCTCTTTCTCACCTGCATCTTGAGGTATTCCCCACTTCGTTGGCCACTTCCCTTTAACTTACTCATTCCCCTTCAAATCATGCTTAGGCTCAACTTTATGCTTTGACTACTCATAACAATGTTTCAGTTTCCTTATGGCTTCCTATAGTGACCATGGCTCAACAAAGTCAATCCGACCTCTATATGCTCTTGGAAACCCACTGATGAACCTTTGAATCTTTGCTTTCTCATCCTTGAGGTAAGGCACATACCTCAACAACTCAACAAACTTGCTAGTATACTTGTCATCTGTCATAGAACCCATTTGCAACTCATAAAACTCCTTAGATTTGTCATCATAATACCTCTCAGACAGGTACTTCTTCTTGAAGAGTCTCTCTATCTCATCCCAAATAAACCTGAATTCCCTTGACATTGAGTTACATATTCCCACTAGATGTATGCTTTCCCTTCAGACTAAAGGTGGATATTTTGGATTTCATGTTCTCTAAATAGTTATGCAATATGAAGAATTTCTTCATCCCAAGAAACCATACCTCTACATCTTCTAACTTCTTCATCTCTCCCTCAAATGTAGGCGCCTTGAATTTCTTGAACTCATCAGGAAGGTACTCACTCCTCCTATAAGGATGATGGAGGTGATGACTGTGATGATATATCCTGGATGAGGAATTAGAGTGATAACCATACACACCAGTCCTCTCGTCATTTGTATCCAATTATTTGCCACCTCTGACTGTGTCCCCTCTATCCAACCTATATCATGACCAAGACCGTCTACCATAGGTTCCATTAGTCTTCTCTTCCTATTCTTAACTAATCCTCAATTGTCCATGTCTATGAAATTCTAAAAAACTCTGAAGGATGACTTCTTTGACCTATGCTTACTTTTCCTGA
Source organism: Pinus taeda (assembly GCA_000404065.3). NCBI lineage: Eukaryota > Viridiplantae > Streptophyta > Pinopsida > Pinales > Pinaceae > Pinus > Pinus taeda. The sequence continues at coordinate 137,761 of APFE031523476.1, read as the reverse complement.
GCTCTTGCAAGTCTTTTCTGAGCCTCAACCAACCTGTCATTGTCTGCTTTGCAACTTTTGATTGCTTCCATCAAAATCCTCAATGTATCTACTATATCAAGAGAATACCCATCCTCGTGCTGCCCAACTAATCTATAGGGAGAGTCACGTGAAATTTATTCTACCATTTCACTCGTCATATTTAATTCTATTCTTCTTGCAAATATACCATGCCAGATAAACCAAATAGATACCATAACCAAAATCATACCTCAATGACGTTCAAGGGAGGCTTATCTCATTTGCAAAATTAGTCCACATTAGCATGGTACATGTATAATCATAATCATATCACTATTTAAACATCATGAATGACAATACCAACTACATACCATGACCTCATGCATGACAACCATAACCATGACATTGCATGCATAGCCACAAGCATCTATCCCATCTAGTCCAAGTGTTTGAACCATGCTCTCATACCACTTTGTAACACCACCTCCCATATCTACCCACTTTCATCGGTCTGTCCGAGGTAAACATGATATGGGGGCTACTATGACATTAGTCAAAATCCTAGATAACGTTAAGGAAATGGAGCCGACAGACAAAAAAAAAAAAAACCTTACTAACTTCCCTAAGGTGCTACAAAACCACCGGGAGCTAACCAACCATTCCAGGTGCCCAACCCCAGAGTTAACTTTCTTTTTCAGTGAACTAGACCCCTAGTCACACCCATGACAAGGCCTCCAAGTGACTATAACCCTCCAGTCACTCCCACAAGCATGATTCCCAGTAACTGTAGTACTTTTCACTCATTTATGTTCTAGTGACCCTGAGATCTGAGCCACTTTTTCAGGGCTAGGATCTAGACATCTACCCAAAACTTAATGAAACTCCCAAAAATGATAAATAACATAGAGACAAAGCCTCTAACACAAAAATTAATTAAGGACTTGACCTAATCTAGTCAAACCATGATAGTCATTCCATCGAACACATGGTGAACATGAAACCTATAGGTATTGAATGCATAACGAAACATATATATATCTAAAACATATCTGAGAAAAATAAAGAAGGTCTAATTCCCTCTCACAATAGCTTCCATAGCACCCATTAAGTCGTGCATTCATTAACCAGTCATTTACAAGTAAAAACTTAATAAGAGCCATAACTTGAATCTATTATAAAACCATGCTTATAACCAACATATAACTAGATAACTAACAATGGTAGAGAAACCATTAAAGCCACATAATAAAAAGTATAAATACTTATGAATTACAAGGGAAAAGATCTATTATCATTCATATGAAAAAGCCAACCAAGTCAAGGACTTCTACGTACCACCTGACCATAGATTGGGCTAAACCAAATCTTTCTTTCAGCCAATCACCCGCATGCCATATTCCAAGCATGAACGTGGGATCTCATGGGATAAAAGAATCCATAAACAACCAAGGGAATACATAGGTTAAACCACCTCCACCCTCACACTACCATGATCTCACCTAAACTGGTCCCAAGATCACAAAACCAAACCGAGCTTGGATGCCTCAGAATTCCTTCACCATCCCTTGAGGAATTTTCATGTTTCCACCCGCCTGTTGAGGAACCCTTGGGATTTTCCTAAGACCACCTCACCCATATCCAAAACCTTTTGGTAATCCAAATCTCAACCAAGAATGAATCCCATCACACCATGGTTATCTGGAAATGGAAAGGAAAGGTTAAAACCACTATCGAAACCCGAAAAAACCCATGCCAATGGAAACAAATGAACCAAATACACACATGCATATGCCGTGCATTTCAAAACCAACTAGGAAATTATACATGTAACTTGTTACCTGCAAGTATTCCCACTGAAACCGCTTGATCCAACCTTTCCTTTCTTGATCCTTGCTTTCCTTTGCTTTCCTTGTCTTTCTTTTGCTTGCTTGTTTTCCTTCTCCTCTTGGTGATTTTCTTCTCTCTAAGACTAATTCTGAAATTAAACTGACAAAAGACTGACAAAACTAATAAACTAATCCTATGAAGCCTTTTTATTATTGATTCCTATAATTTCTTCATTTTCCCTCTATTTTCCTTCACTTTCCTCATCACATGCAACCTCTGGCCTTTCACCTTCATTTTCTCCTAATTTCCTTTATTTTTATAAAAATAAATGCCAATAATGTATTTTTTCCTTTTCAAAGCCTTTTCCAATTTCCCTTTATCCATAATAAACAACAAGTGATTCCCACTAGGATAATTTGCCCAACATTCAACTTGGAATATGTGTCCCATAGCATTGGTCTTATTTTGTCTTTATTAACCTTATTACATGAAATTTTAACCCGAGGTTGTTACATTTGGTATATGTACATCTTAGTATATGGTTGTCATTGTAAATGTTGCAACAATCTATATTATAAAATGCCAATAAGCGATATGGTTGTCATGTTGCTATGTTTGTCATGTTGGTTTTCTTTTCAGCAAGTTGTTCATTGTAAATATTGCAACGAGCTAAGTTATAAAGCTCCATGGGAAGTAGGTTTGGTTTTCAGCGGCCTTGTTGGTTGTAGGTGCTGTTGAACACTAAGGATGGTGTTCCCCTAAAGGGGAGGGGTTTGTAACAGCCCCTAGTTAAAAATCCATGTGATAAAGTTAATAAAGGAAAAATAAGAGAAAAGTCATGGGACACGTATTCCACGGTGTATGTTGGAAAAAAACTTAATGATGGGAATCACTTGTGATTAATTAATGGCTATGGAAATTGGCAAAGGCTTTGGAAAGACATGAGACATTTATTGGCATTTTATATTTTGACAATTCTATGGTGGAGCTCTCTATTATATTCTCTCTCTCTCTCATACTCTTGCACACTTAGAGTTTTCTTGGACCACTCTTGGAGCATTGTGGCATACTTTGGATTTGGAGAAAGAAGGAAAAGGAAGTTCTCAAAAGCACAAGGGAACATCAATATCAACAATTACAATGGGTTTTTCTTGCAGGTACCGAGTTGTATGTATGATTTCCTTGCTAGTTTTGACATGCATGGCATATGCATGTGGTTATTTGGTTGTGATCTATCGTTGGCATGGTGGATTGCCTAGATTGACAATGGTTTTGGTATCCTTGCCATTTCCTAGATAGTCATGGTGTTGTGGGTTTTACCTTTTGTTTCTGGTTGGTGCTCATGTTCCCAATGGTTATGGGTTGAGTTATTAGTTCATGGGGCCTTGGTTACACAAATGCTCTGGAAGCCCTGTAACAGCTTGGGTTGAGTTACTAATCCTGGAATCCTTGCTTGTATAAATGCTTTGGAGCCCTTGGTGGGTTGATTTACTCATCCTGAAAGCCTTGGTTGGACAAACATTAAGGATCCCAATGACAATTGTGGGTTGAGTTACTAGTCCTGAAAGTCGGGTTGGAACAACCATTCTGGAGCCCTGGACAACTTGGATAGAGATCGATCTAGTGATGGTTAGTGATGTCCAACTGTGAGGTGGAATCACTGGTTAAGGGTTGAGGTAGATTAGCCTATGGAAGATCTGGTTTGGTTTTCTTGGTTTATTCCATGAGATCCCACATTCATGCTTGAAATATGGCGCGAGGGTAACTAGCTGAAAGAAAGATTTGGTTCAGCCAAATCTATGGTCGAATGGTATGTGGAAATCCCTAACTTGGTTGGATTTCCATATGTTAATAAGAGCTCTTTTCCTTTTGTGTTATGTGTGTAAATGTACTTTTTATTATGTGGCTATGATGGTTGTTCTATTATTGTTGTTTATTTGGTTATATGTTGGTTACCTGCATGGTTTTATGACAAATTTGAGTTACGACTGTCAACATGTTTTGGTTAGTAGATGAAATGTTAATGAATGAATGACATAATAGATGATAATGCAGTTATTGCGAGAGGGCATCAAACCTTACTGATGATTCTCAAATAAGTATTAGACCCCTATGTTCATATGTGTAATTATGACCTGTCGATTACTTGTTCATGATGTGTTTGATGAAATGTCTGTCATGGATAGGCCTGGTTAGGTCAAGTTCTTGTCTAAGTTTTATGTGAAAGGATTTTTCCTAGTGTCATTCATTGTTCTGGAAAGTTTTATGAAGTTCTGGGTAGTGGTATGGAGACTACCCTGAAAAAGTGGCTTAAATCTCGCAGCCACTGGCACAGAACTAGGTGAAAAAGTATGCAATCGCACAGAGGGCTTGTCATGGGAGTGACTAGGGGTTTAGTTAAATTAAAAATCAATTTAGTTAACACAAGGGTTGGGCACCTGGAATGGTTGGTTAGCCCCTAGGGATCCTGTATCTTCTGAGGAAGGTCAATTTGATTTTTGTTTGTTGATTCCACTTCTGTAACTGTACTATGGAAGTTTAAACATATCATATTAACTATTCATCATGTGTTTACCCCAATAGGTCGGTTAGCTTGGGTAAATGTTGGAGGACGTTGTTGCAATTTCTTGGGTTGAAATTCATTTGCATACCTTCTAATGTATTATAATGTGTGTGTTTAATTCTACATGATAGAGGTTCATTCAATATAAGAAGCATGTCTTGGCCATTAGCTTGTGGATTTAAATAATGCATGCTAAGTCACTAAGATTTATACATTTACTAATGATAACTATATAATTATAGGAAATTGGGGGAGATATTTATCATATGTACTATAATCTAGAATGTAATAACATCTTTGGGGTATTTAGAACTAGTGATATATCTATATTAATTTTATGGCTTGGTTTCTTGTATCTCAAGTTAGCATAATGGTTTATTTTAAACTTAGCATGAAAATATATGGACGTTTGTGGTTTTTGTTATTTTGTAGTATAGTGTTTTTCTTATGTTTTTGTGTGCTAATATGTTTCTTATCCCCATTATAGGAAATTACAACCATAAATACACATAAAGAATATAACATTCTTGCACTAAAACTTCCTTCTGTTTGGCATGTCTCGTGGTCTAAGTCCTTATGCATGACCCGTGTGCCTTAGATATAACAAGGTAATCTAAGCCTAATAATGAGGTCACTTAGTTAAAAGATTTCATAACATTTGCATTTACGAACAAGGAAAAATATGATTTTGGAACTAATTACGTATTCCTTGTATTTATCTACTACTTAGTGGTAAACCTAATTTTAATTATGAATAATAATTTTGGAAATTTATCATTTTATTACAAAAAAAATGTATCACTAATAAAATAATATTTGTTTCACTATAATTTGAAAGTCCTTGAACCCCAAGTTATTTAACAATATACCAAAATACATATTGAGAAAATTAAACACTCCCATTATACAATAACATTAGTTACCAAGCTTCTAAAAGCTACCCCATCAACCCCCTCCCCCATTCCCATGTGAAAAATGCTTATTTTTTAGTGCCAAATCCAGTCTTTAATTAAGATAGCCATCCTTGTACACTAAGCCTGAAATTATGAATGTGTCCCACTATTGGGAGATGGAATATTTTTGAAGGGTTTGTCTAAATTTACGTGGCCCCATAGACACTTACCAAGCCAAACACTTGACCATGTTCCAAATCCTTAGTTCTTAGTTCCAAATCATGTATTCAACCAAGATAGCTATACTTGTATAATAAACCTCAAATTAGGAATGCATCACACTATTGGGAGAAATAATTATTTTTAAGGGTTTGTGTAATGTCCATGCATGGGCTAGGTACCTTAAACGTTGTGTATAAGGAGTAAGCCTCTATTTTTGGATCTTGATCCATGCCTTAGGCTAGGAGACTTATCCGCGTTATGGAAATATTGGGATTGTCCTATATAATCCTCTTGGGACAAAGGTACATTATCGAGGGCTTATGTTGTGTTATAAGGCCCTATGCATGGCCCACAAGACATATAAGAATCACTTAGTCCCTCATCCTTTAGTTCTTAGCTTTGAATGATGTCCTCATATAGGAGGTTTATCCCTTGTCTAATGAAAATTATAATCAAATTGGTACCTCATTTCCCAAACATTCCTACCAAAATATAGGTGTTATGGTTTGGGGCCAATTCATGTCCATGAGCCATAAATGTAGCGTTAAGCTGCAAGATGTTAGTTATACAATCGACACCATATATTAGATAAGGATACATTACTTTGGTCTGTCGAATCTAAAATAAATATTGCATCTCACTCTCATGCCAAAGATTCGATGCATTGGGCTTATCTCATGGTTTAAAATTTTGTGCATGTCCTAAGTGTATAGTTTTCAAACTAATAAGAGGTAGATTCCCATCCATTATAATTATAAATCATGTTGATACTAGATTGTGCTTCATTTCCAATATATAAAGGAAAAGTTTTAAAGTTTCAAATTATTGAGACTTATGTATTAACAATTCAACACAACACGTCCTAATGTAGTCTTCAATAATTTTCATGATACATTTAATATTAAATATGGATGCAAAAAGCATGTGTGAAACAAATCAAAGTGTTTCAATTCTACTTTTTCTAAATGTTATCAAAGTGGAATTGTGAAAAGGTTGCATGTTGTGTTTCCAAAGGATACAAATGTTACATTGCTTCAAATTGCTTGAAATGGCAGGAAAACTAGAAGCATGATTCTTATTCAGCGTATATAAAGGAAAAGTTTTAAATGTTTCAAATTATTGAGATTTATGTATTAACAATTAAAAAAAACATGTCCTAATGTAGTCTTCAATAATTTTCATGATATATTTAATATTAAATATGGATGCAACACACATAGGTGAAACAAATCAAAGTGTGTCAATTCTACTTTTTCTAAATGTTATCAAAGTGGAATAATGAAAAGGTTGCATGTTGTGTTTCCAAAGGATACAAATGTTACATTGCTTCAAATTTTTTGGAATGGCAGGCAAACTAGAAGCATGATTCGTATTCAGCGTATGATGAACATCATATTTGATGGTAAAAATTAAAGGTTGTGTTGTTATTCCTCACATCCTCAAAATTTTCAATTTAGTAGTTAATTATGGATTTCATAAATATTGCATTAAGAGCAAATTATTCATATTTTAAAAAGTGTTGATTAAAAGAACAATGCAACCTATTATAATATAATTATTATCCTTCTTTTTTCCAAGTTGAATGAAACTATTTTGGAAAGCAATATTAGCTTATAGGTGCACATGTCCAAAATTTCATGCTTTCAATAGGTTGACCACCCAAAAAAGATTCCTAGCCTAGTTATTGATGACATCTTGAACAAGATTCACACTGCCAAGTTCTTCACTAAAGTGGACCTTCATATAGGGTCCCACCCAATTTAAATTAAGGAGGTGCACATTTCTAAGACAATTTTCAAATGTATGAAGGACATTATGAGATTTTATTAATGAAATTTTGAGTTTATAATGTCCCATCCACCTTCCACCTTTTAGAGCCTCATGAAAAAGCCTTTTCTAGCCTTTCCTACTAATTTATGTTCATGTATTCTTTGATGATATCTTGATTTATTGAAAAACCTAGGGGCACATGTCAATCATGTTGATAAAACCCTACAACTCTTATGGGATAACCAATTGTTCCTCAAACATTCCAAATGAACATATGATGCTTCATTAGTAGTGTCATTGGGTCACATTGTTAGTTGGATGGGGCGTGAGGGGTTCCAAAGAAAATTAAGGCTATGTAGGATTGACCACACATCATAATTTAAAAGGATTACATGGTTTCATAGGACAACACATACTTGTGAATTTTGTGAAGAATTATGGGAAAATTGCAACCCCTTCACTTCCCTAATAAAAAGGAATACATCTATATGGAATGATGCCACCAAGCATACCTTTTCATATTTAAAGGAAGTCCATGTGGAATATATTTTTCTTAATGATGCCTAATTTCACTAAGTATTTTTTTTTAATGTGACCATTTAAATAGTTTTCTTTAAGTAGTGGTGATGCAAAATACGAACCTGTTGACATTCATGAGTAGATAATCATGTTATATAAATTTCATAAAGTCCAGCTACGAGAAGTATATGATGGTCATCCTTCATGTAATTGACTCTTGGTGATTGTATGTCATTGGTAGGAAATTCAAGATCAAAACTAACCGTTATAATTTGAAGTATTTTGTAGAGTATAGGTCGTTTTATAAAGAGAAACATAAGTGGGTGAATAAGATGGTTGGGTATGACTACATTATATATATACAAAGGGAAAGTAGAAGGTGGTGGATGATGCATTATTTAGGAAATACTAGGAGGAAGAATTTATTCCTATGTACATTTGGTCATGTAAGACCAATAAGAATGGTTAGAAGATGAAATAATTTTTGAACTCATCCAAACTTTAGAAGTACCCAATGCCCTTAAGGGACATACTTGTTAGCAAGCTAGATTGCAATGATACAAAGGGAATATGTATTTTGGTGTAGAATCCTTCTTTCAAACAAAGGATGTTTAATGAGTTGTATTCATCCCATATAGTGGGTCATTTTGTCTTCCATAAAACCTATAAATGGGCGAAGCATTATTTATATTAGGAAGAAACAAAAATGAAAACCTTTTATACTTTTGTATTTTATGCTTGTTAAGGGAACATGAGTGAAATTGAGTGATAAATCCTATGGAATTATATCCACTATTGATATTAGACATGATTTACAAGGACACTTCCATGGATTTTATAGTATGCCTCTAAAAATATGACAATAAATCAATCAGCATAGTGGTAGTAGAAAACTTTTATAAATTTGAGAACTTTTGTGACTTACAACACCCATGTATTCCCTTCATAGTCACATGGCCTAAGTATTCATGGATCATATTTTAAATTTAAATGTCATTGTGTTGGATTATTCTATTACCCTCACCCAAAATATCATAATTATTTAAAAGAGGCACAAAATTGAACACGTGCACAAAGTATCATCCCAAAAGAGATGGTCAAAATGAGGTGGACAACAAATGCTTGGAAACCTTATTACAATGTTTTACAATGGACCAACAAAATCAATAGGTTCAACACCCACATCTTGTTGAATTTTTGTACAAGTTCCACCAAAATTTTACCTTTTTTTCCAAGGAAAAAAACGGTAACCTTTTATTAAAAAAATTAATGAAAAGTTACACTAGCAGATGCAATGAAGCATTCCATAAGCTTCCCATATGGGCTCGAGTGCAAAGGCACCCCACGCAGCGTTAGAAGACTAACGTGCATAAAAAAAGAAAAAGAGAAGATAGGAGAGAGAAAGAAAAAGGCAAAAAACTGTAGTCCGGCAGTGAGCAGAATTCACGCTTCAAGTTTTTCGCCCCTTTTTCTTTTCAACCTTTCGCCACTCTCCTTGTGTGGGCTCGATCAAAGCAATGACTAACTGTGTTTCTGCTTTCTGTGAGCCTGTTTCCTTGTCTGAGTCTGATGTATCTGAGCGATGATGCCGTTTGGTCCCTCCCATGTTTTGTTCCTCGCTTGTCTTCTCTGCCTGATTTTGGCGGGTCTTTGTATCCTTGTTTTCTGATGTAGCTTCTTCCTTAGTCTCCTTTTCCCTGGATACCTCTGCATTCTCTGTGTGAGTGTCATCCTCTTCTGCTTCTGATTCTTCATCATCTGAGTCAGGGGGGGGGGAATTTCCATCCTTTCCTCTGCTTCCCTTTCTGCTTCTTTTTGTTGTTTACTTTTTTTGCTTCTGGGCATGTGCTTTGTAGGTGTCCTGTCTGCCTGCAGAACCTGCATCTGAAAGCAGTGTTTTCATAGTCTAGAGCTTGCAGCCAGTTTTGTTGTTTATAGATCAGTCTTATGTTGTCTGGCAGCCCTTTGCTGAGGTCTACTTCGACACAAATGCGTGCAAAAGTGTATATCCTTTCATCAATTCTCTCCAGATCTGTTTTGATATATTTTCCTATGCTGTTCCCAATTCCTTCCAAGACTTGTTCACTCCAAAAGTGGAGGGGAAGGTTGTATAAGCGGACCCAAACCGGCATTTGGGATACAGTCATGGTATTTAGATCGAAATCTGGAAACCATGGGGTCATGAATAGCCCTGATGTTCCCCAGAAATATGGCCCATTGCTGATGATTTTTCCTCTGTCTTCTGAGGATGCGAATCTGACAATGAAAAATCCTTTGGAGCATAAATGTATGTCACACTCCATGGTCCAAGTGGTGAAGATCCAATGATAAAGATCCATTGGTTTCGGCCAGAAGCTGTTAAAACGACAGATTAGGGCCTGCGTTTCATAAGAATTTACGAAAATATCGAGCCCTGTAGAGTCAAAGTTTAGGGCTGGGGTTTACCCTAACTGATCTACTATGTATGGCCTAGGAGTATACATGCCTTGATCTGGAGCGGGTCCTGAATCTTTATTACCCTGAAGGATGTTTTTGTATGAGATCCCGCCTTTTGGTTGTTGCTGAGATGCTATCTTTTTCCCCTTCTCCCCTCCTGAGCTGCTTGACTGACCCTGAGGAGGGACTCCTCCCCTCAGTCTGAGGTTCAAAACAATGGTTTCTCTTGGGCTAATACCATAGCTTCCCATGGTTTTGTTATCTTGGAGAGACCATCTGCAATTTACTAGATGTTGGATCTGACTAGGGTATCAAGTCCAAGCACATATTTTCTGCTTCAGCTGCATTACAGTACTTTCTGCATGTACCCAAACTAAAAAGGATTTCGTCTCTGGGGTTTTTATGAAAATCTGAAAACAAGTTTTTGTTACCTGATGACTGCCATCTAGCTTAGTTTCTGCTCTGCCTGGAACGGTGGCATTTGAGGTTTCCTTGTGTTCTGGTTGTCGGGGATCTTCCAGATCTGGGCTTCTGTTGAGACATTTTGACGATTTCCTTTCGCGATCTACATACCCTTTGATGGATCGGTACATATAACCCCTGATTCGCTGCCTGAGCTCCTGAGAGTCTTGTCTCTTGCTCGTATTGGAGAGATCCGGCCTGGATCTACAAGCTTTAGACCATGCAAGAGAGTACATAGACAGATCTGCCCCATGCACCAAAATTTTACCTTATGAAGATATATGTAAACAAATTGATCCTTCAATGGATTCCTATATACCATGCACGTCTAGTGTTTTGAGTTGATTGCACATTGAACGCCATATCAATCATTCCATGTGCACATAAGCATAGTTTCATTTGGGCTCAAAATCAAATGAAGCCATAAGCCAATTAACATCACATTGAGTGTTCTTTTAAGCAATAGGGTTACGTTTTCCTTCATCCCTAACCATATAAGCAATATTTATTCAAAGACAATGGCTCCCTAAAACTAGCACCAAAAATTTATGAAACCAATTGGATACTTTGATTCATTATATTAGTTACATATTGATTCACTATTTTATCCCAATCTAAAATTCACCTAGTCTTTCATGTGTCCTATTTGAAGAGGTTTGTGGGGCTAATTTATTATGTTAAACCCAACATTACATAACATAATGAAGAGGGTTATACTTTCTATAGCTGGAAGTAATCCTAGCCACAAGAGAACACTGATTATGTCATCACACAATTTGACAGGTTCTACCTTGGTGGAAGGATACACAACTAGAATATGCCACCTAGGAAATAATAACAATATTATAATAGTTTCCACATGTTTAGTGTTGAGGTATATGATACTCTCGAAAATGGAAGGCATGTTAAGGTGTACCCTAATCTCCTTACTCTGGGTTGGTTAGGAGTCAACAATTAATGTACAAGGTTATCTTATTTGAATAAAGCTTATTTTGTAGTTAATTAGTAGTTACACAAGTAAAATCCTAGTCATATTTAATAAATAAGGGTTCTTAAGTGGTTGGTACTCATTAATGATGTGATTAAAAGTAGTAACTTATTGTTCTAGATAGAAATTCTAGGTACTGAGCTATAACATGTTTTTGCAAGTTTTGTCATTGTATTGGATTTCTACCCAAATGAGATTTCCCCCTTGAAATGGTGCAAGATCATTTTGCTCTCCTCTTAGGATTATCACTACAAAGGCTAAATTTTATAGGTTTTATATCATTGTCTTTCTTACTCACTTTTCTACAATTTATATTTCTTGAATAATTTCTCAATAGTTAGTGTTTTATTATTTAAGTACAATTGGGCCAAAATGGTTGATGAAGGAAAATGTGTTGTTATGTAGAATGGATTATTTTGGATACAACTCTTCCTAGGGGTGTATAAACCATGGAATTTGCCCCTATTCCCAAAATTTTTATGTCATACTCTAATTTTAGCACTACTCTTTTAGTAATGGGATGGATTTATGGCATCTATTTCTTTTTCTTACATAGATACTCAAATTATGTGGGGAGAAAATTTTACCTAATTTTCTCTACCAAAACACATCTAATTGCTATGAATATACTTCCAAACTTTCTAAGACCCTCATGGTTACTAGTGAAAAAACCAATTCTCTAACTTGGCTCAAATTATTCTAGGAGGATTGTACGTCTTCATCAACATTACTTAGTAACACCCTTTATCTAAATTTAAGGTGTAGATGTTCATGCTAAGTTTTTAATTTTTTGTTTGATAGGTAATGTGAGTCATGAAATTAGCCCACGGGGCTTTGGATTGACGGTGAATGGGTGCGTTGTTAAGGCACTCCTTGCGATAGGTCACCGGTTCAAATCCCCCGTGGGTACTTAGGTTAGTCTTAACGTAGAAAAAAAATGTGAGTCATGAAATCACTAACACACCTAACACGTGGATTGAGAATCTGTGAACTAGGGGAATCTAAGTCATCAAAATCACCCAAGGATCACATCCATCTTGGGCGACACTAACCCTTAACATGGTTCGATTTTTTCCCATGGTGTATTGAACCAATGGAATTTTCACCATGGAGTGCCTTAATAGAACACCCTGTCATCGTCTTCTCTATACCCGGTGGGACATGCCAAGTTATTATTGGTATAGTTTAGGTTTATCATTTGTTTTAATAATCTACTTAATTACTATTTGTTGTAATCATTTTTCTTACAAGATGCATTCCATGTTTGTTATAGCATCTTGTGCCACACTTTTTCATCAGATGCTTATGTTGGCTTAGGTAGATCCTTTTCCCTTGCAGACTCATCATTATCTTAGAAAAACATTTTTAAAAATATATACATGATCTTCCCATTGTAAATCCACGTATATATGTGGTTTCCCTAAACTATTTCAACATACAACTTTTTAAAATTTGAAAAAATATATAATTCAACTATTTTTTGGTCGAGGTTTACGGGTTAGATCGAAAACCCACCTTTAAGAGCCCATAACATAACCAATCCAATTCCTTTATGGTGGTAAAAATACACCCTTTGGGTTTCCCCCATATGCATCCTAGTAATTGCCATCCTTACTCTACAAAATTTTCCCCATATTATGTTTGGGTATCCCATGTTTGATGTTGAGCACTCTTATCTCGCATCTCATTGTTACTATTGGAGAGGAGGTTTTTCGAGCCTCAGGTAGGAAGGATCTAGAGGAGAGACCTGTCGGTGCTGATAGCTAGGATTAAGCTGTATCATAACTACCTCTTTGTTGTTACTAATTTAATAAAGAGACTCATGTTCCATTCCAATTTCCATTGATAATTTCTCATGAATGTGAATGTATAATGTATACTTTATGGATTAACTTGTTTATATGCATATATTCTTTGAATATCGTGATCCGTTCTTGATTTTGTGTCTGTCTTGCAGGTCTGCAACTTTGGAAGGAGAAGTTAGGGTTTGGACCTTGTGGGATCTTCATCAACTGTAGGAGCTACGAGTGAGTACATCACACCTACTTTGTAATTTCAAGTTTTATGCATATTTATTTGAGTCTCTCTATTGAATTTTATGTTCTACTTTATTGGGGTTTCTAACCCTAGCCCTAGGGAGTTTTCTCACAAACATAATTGGTAACTCCACTGGGGAAAATACCTATAAGTATTTTCCTTAAGGGTTGTTTTGCTTGTTATTAGTGATCGGGTAGTTAGTTGTCTTATTTTTTAGTCCTCTAGTATTTTTTTGGATTAGATCTTCCATCCGAATCTTTTGGATCTAGACTAGTTTTTTTTTGTTAGTTTCCCTTTTATACGTTATTTGTTTTGACAATAGTTTCATATACATGTGACTTGTTTATATACATCTTGCGTGCTCGTGAGTTGTCTTTGTAAAATTTGTGTATGTATGTGATTCGTCTTTTTGAACAATTGTGTATGTTTCTGGAAGTGAATTTTTTTTTACTTTGTTGAGTGCTCAGTCGGATTGGAAACCTTTATTTCTAGTACCTGGTGCTTGTTTAAGGTTGAAATTTCTGAGTTCGAGGTCTGCCAAACTCTAATTCGATCTTTTAAGTGAAAGAACCTTTGTTTAAACTTAAGTTTTTTTTTGTTTGTAAGTGCTTTTAGTTTTGGGTTTGGTTCTTGGGTTTTGGCTTGAAGTTCTAAACTATTGTAAGTCTCTATGGTAGATATTTGTCATGGTTTTCTTGACAACATTGTAATCCCTCTCTTTTCTTTTAAGTTCTTGTATTCCTGGTAGTTGACTTTTGCATTGGTTTTACTTTCACTTGTTTGTAATTCTTGAATTTCACTTGCTTGAAGTTCTTGGATTTCCTTTGCTTAAAGTTCTTATATTTCCTGTTGTTTGAAGTCTTTTGGATTTTGTTTCCAAAGAAAAAAGAAGATAAATTGTTATTTTGTGTTTTTCTTGGTTCATTGTTTCTTACTTTGAAAAAGAAAACAAAAAGTTATAAGTTTTCATCCAATTTTCATTTCACTTTGCATAAGGTTTCTTTCTTTCCATTTTTCGCTTTATTTCTTTCCTTGAAAAAAATCAAAAAGAAAAAAAAGAAAGAGATAATTTGCTTGCATAGGTCTTTTTATTTACTTATTTGCTTCCTTGCATTCATATTTGGAAAAAATAAAATCATTTGAGTGTGTTTCCTTTTGTTTATGCATTTGATAAAATTGTGCTTTGCTTGTTGGTTTGTAACTGTCATCCTTCTTCACGAGATTCATCAACTTTACTTTTAAAGTTGTGAGGTATATTCTTGGTAGCATGTCTTTAATATTCAAGTCAGTGTTCAGCATAGCATCGGTGGGCGTAACACTTGACAATCTGTTTGAAATTATTGTCACCTATGTGTTGGTTTGACGTAATAGATTTTTCCTTGACCTTGTTGTTATTCAAAATCTACAACTGTGGACAAAATTATCTTCCCTAGACCTTGTGGCTTGGTCTAGAATAAGAAAAATCAAAGACTATAAAGTTTTCCTTAGAAGAATTGGAGAATGGAAAGATGCTTACTTGTGATCTGTCACAAGATCTGCTCTCCTCTTGGCTTGTCAGCTATAACCGTAGTTCTAATCGCTATAATTAGAACCTGCACAAGCAAGTAACGAAAGCTAAATATCTACAACATCTATGTAGCATTAATCAATCATTCTATTTAATGGATCAATATAACATTGAAACACATGAACATAAGCATAACATAACACATGTAGGAAAACAGTATACTCTTTGTATTAATATGAAAGGGAGAGATTTTACAACCAAAAGTGGAAGTTGGTATTGTAGAGATCCTTCCAAGTTGAATTATCCTTCCTTGCCACAATGTACACCTCAAATCCACCCTAATGCATGGGAATGATATCTCTCTTATGATCAAAGCAGCAGCATGAGGGTATGATTAGTCTCTAAAAGTCAAGCCCTAACTTGTGGATGACAACAAATGTATAGGAGGATGGTAGTTAAAGGGTTCTTACCCATTTACCAATTTAGGCTATAGATACACTCTTGATGGGAGGATGAGCTCAAGGGATAAGAGGTGAAAACTCCCAGTGGGGAATATAGGATTCAAAGTTCTTATCTAAGGTAAATGGTTGTAACAAATCCTGGAAACTTTTGGAAGAGGAAGCTTCGAGATTCTTTTTATTTTTCCTTAATTTCTAGAGCCAGTGCACCCCCAGCAAGGGCAAACCTACTCTAATCAGAGTAGGTGTAGAACTGAACAACCTGTTATTGAATGCAGGTCCCTAAAGGGCCAAGGTGCGTTAGGCCTTAAAAGCACTAGAATGAAGCAATCAAGGTTATAAAATCAGGGATTTGAGAGAGTCATGCTTAGGGCTTTGTGTAGGGATGGTGACAAGGTATCCAATTTGTAAGCCTATTGAGTAGATGTGAAAAAATGGACTATAATAGTTTGACCCCTAAAGTGCAAGTCATAAACAATGGCTGATGACTAAAGTGCTTTACCTTGTGACAAGTTCGGATCAAGAACAACTGGTTAGATCATCATCTGTTATAATACATTTTCATCATGATATCTTTGTCGAGGGAGGAATACCCATGCTCAACACATAAGCTAAATTTACATGTACAATGATGAAGAAGACATGTCCAATGATGAAAAAAGGTTGACCCGTGATTTTATGACTTTTTGTATGATAATAGCCATCACACATTGTGATCTTGTATTAACCCTAAAATCATATCCTAGATGGATGGAACTAGATCTAGGGTCTTTTATCTCGTTCACTCGATCATACAATATACGAGTCTAACCATTTGAATAAACGATCTAGAGTAAAAAAATGGTAGACACCATTTGATTACCGAAAAATGATGTAAATCATTAACAAGCACGAGAAAAACCATCGATGATGTTAGTGACTCTCTAGGTAAAACAATACAATATATATGGTGTGAGTGAATGAGTTGAAGGTGAACACCACACAAAATCTTTCGGTTGAAGGCCAATGATGTAAACTTGTTGCCGAGAGTAAGAAAACTTGCCATTGGTGTATGCAAGCCCGAAGGTACCAAAGGAAGAGTTTCTAAGTCAAATTCCTGGATAATGATTTGATGTCGACAGGAAGTGACCCGTCATAGGAGGGCCTTGATGTATCCCCCATCAATGACACAAAACGAGTATCATGATTCAAGACAAAATGAATTTGATGTGGAACTGGTTCAGGAACAACAAACCTGGAATGAAGGCTTAAGAGTATCGTAGCAAATATCGACTTAATGACCTCTCTTAAACACATTGGCGACACTAAATGAAGTTAGAAGCATTGACCCAAAACCGAAAGTGGAGGCTTTGAAATGGTGTGATGAACTGAAAGACAAGAAAATTTCTGAACCCAACAACCACGGAGATGAAGTGGAAGAGTGTCGTGTTCAAGAGCAACTTGCTGCCATAATAGGTAGAGTATCCCATTTTCCAAATTTCCCCAACCATTGCTGGTTAGTACTTCTTTATTTTTTAACAAGCTTGAGGAGGATAACATATGCTTGATATGTAAGTTCATCCATTGGATGAATCCCTTCAAGTATATTTAACAAACCCTGAGAAAGAGTGGTTAGGTCCTATCATGTTTGACAAGTCCATCGTTGTTTGATGTTTTTAAAAATCTAGCGAAGGTCTAAGTCAACATGTTTTTCATGTTTAGAGAGTTTTAAAAAGAGGAAAATAATAAAATTCCAAAGATTCCTTTTCGTAGATAATCTCTAAGCTATGGACACAAAGTTATGGCCCTAAGAAGATTTACCCCTCTTAGAGCCATGCCAAGATTGATACGATTAGCACCTGGTAGATATGTCGTAGTTCTATGCCTCTATGATACCAATTCATACAATTCCATATCATCTAATACATGGGTTACACATGGAAACCCCATCTGACATGTCACCACCATAGGATGTCATGTCTGCAGTCGAACACATTACCCTGCCTAGTACACTAGAATTCTCATTAACTCAGTCACCATGAGAGACAAGAAACAACCCATTTTTATTTTTATGATGTTGATATAGTTAATGAACATCAAATAATGGGACCTTCTGACCAAACACTAGCAAAATGGCTCACGGGGCATCACACCATTTGGATAACCACAAAATGAACTTTGCAATGTTAAGTAGTCCCGTTAAAAGACACAAAATAATAGAACTAACTTTTTTAGGAGATGATTTGTTAACTAGACATGAGGAAGCCTTGGCTAATTGACCAAATAGAACATCATGCCAAAGAGGAACTACAAATAGTCCCTTATTCCTTGAGGCTAGTATAGTTAACAAGCCTCAATTCATGGAAAAAGAAAAGATTTTGTCAACTAAAAAATATGTTAACTAGGTATTGGTTCTTTCATTCAACTTTAACTAAGATATGAATAAAATCCAATGCCTAGTCCCCAAATACTAAGAAACTAAACCATTAAGACATATTATATAAATTTATTATGATTTTTTCTCGATTAGAACTAAACTTGGTTACATTAAATTCCAGTTCATTAAAACTTATGTCCATTAGCCACGGGACTACTAAATGATTTGAGATTGTCTCATATGACTTAAGGACAACCCAATGCCATTGCAATTATTGTTGGTCTATGGAACCTAGTCACTCCTTTGTAGTTAATATCTAGATCATGGCCTTCACAAACCCATGTGTCCATGAGTTGGGGATACAAAACTCCAATCGCCAAATTTGAAACTCAATCCACTAATTTTTCCAAGGGAAAATAGGCTTCCAAAAGAGAGTTTCTCAACCCATATTGAGGACTAAAAATGACTCTAATAGGGTAGAGACTTGCTCAGAAGACTTCTAAAGATATAAAAATCCATTACTAGCCTATAAAGGCATCTAAAACACTACCCACAATCATGCATCTTCCTAGAAAAAGGACATAGAGATGGCTAATGGCCGAATCCACAACTTCACCCAATTGAAATTAGATTCTCTCACTCCTTTGGGATGTAATATTCAAATTTCAAACTCCAAAAACTTACAAATAGAGAGGATTAGACTTTAACTTATCTCCTTAGGAAAGAAGGTTCCTAGAACTCCTTAACCACACTAAAAAACTATCTTCTAGAATTTCCCCAAACAAGGCATTATCCAATCTTTACAATGCCTCCAATCAAGGAAATAACTCCTACTCTTCTCATTTCAATTCAGGGATACAAAAAATCTATTCGATCCCATAGCATGCCTAATAATAGATAGGCACACTAATAAAATACAAGAAGAGCCTTGGGTTCAAATTAACTTATGCACCACACTTAAAAAATCATACATCACATATTTATCATAGGTAACTTACTTTGAGAAATTCCTTGTATTTACAAAGTTCTTTTATGAAAGAAATATCAACTAGAAATCAAACATAGTTAAGTATTGCTTTTAATTCATCATCCATACATACTCTTTGACCTATCAAGACAACAAGCATGGAACTTTGAATCAAATCAAGCCACTTAATTAAAGATTACACATACATTAATCTAATTCACTTAACATTTGCTAGAAATAAAGACGAGAGAGCCACTACCCAACCATATGCTTACCTACACTATAATTTTCTTACAGTGCGCCACCCCCAAGACAAATCCCATGCCTTAAGAGGAAGAATCACTTAGGCATTAAAAATAGGCATTAACAATATTCAATTCAAGGTAGAGAACATGAAGGGAACCCTCCTTCACACGTAAAGGAATTAATATGCTGCCTTGTCACATTAGCCATATGTGGCATTATAAATCTTAATTACAATTTACAAAACTTGGGGGTTTAAAATGGGGTGTTACACTCTCATTGTTAAGTGTTTTTTATGATGTGCATCAAACTTTTGCAATGACATTTTGGATTGTTCTTGCGTAATTATTATTACAAAAAATATTTAAAAGAACTATTAATTTCCCTCTTTGTCATGTTTTCACCTCTTTGTGTTACACTGACATCAAATTGGGTCTTAAAAATATAGCGTGTCATGTGTGTCATAATTATGTCATATTTGCATCAAGCTAGCATAAACACATAATTTCAATTTAGAGTTGATTCGACATCACAATATTACATTTGATAAAAACTACATGTGTACAAAAATATTAGCTTAATCCCAATTTTGGCCATTATCAAGTATTTCAATTTTTTAATGGAAATTTTTTTAACACTCATTTATAGGTAATACTTAATAGATAACAAGTTCTCATAGTGGTGATAATTACATCAAATTCATTTAGCTCATGTGTTGTTATCATATAAAAGGAATCATTTATCTCTCAAGTGTGGATGAAGGATTGTCTCTTTAACTAGTTACTTATGAAGTGAGGTTTCATGAGTGTATCGAGTCATCTATGCAATATTTTATGTTGTTTGTTGGATCTGTAAGAAAAAAACCAAACTTTGAGCTTTATTGTCATCTTTGCAGATGAATATATTACCTAATTTATCTATGGGAATTGGCATGGGTGTATGCAATTTTGATTATGGTCATATAGAGATGGTGAATGATTCTCTACATGAATTGTTATCTATGGTTTCTAGAGTATGACAATAGAATTGAGAACCATATGTTAGATGCTTTGAGTCAATTGTATCATGAAATGATAAGTATGCATTTCGGTATGCTATTTTGAAAGAGTTTAATGATAATGTTGAGGATATTAAATCAAATCGAATGAAAAGGATATCGATTTGGATCGTCTAGTTTGTTTTCATGGTAGAAATAATTAAATGTTGTGATAGAAAATTATTTGAAACATTTTTCAAAGTTTTTTGTGAAGACACAAAACTTTGGAGCTTAAAATTATTCATGTAGTAAACACATCCAATGTCATTCAACAAATTGTTTTGACATTTAAATTCTCTCCCATTATCATTATTCCAAGGACTTCCAATTGATAATTGACAAGAGTGCAGATTATAGAACTTGATGTTAAGATTATAAGGTCACTATGAATAAAAGTAACCATCATTCAAGTTGCTATTAAATACCTAGTGTTGTGATATACCCAAAAAAGACATATTTTTGGTTTGCATGATGCTTGTATTATATTACATTATTTATGCATCTTATTTGCATTGTATTCTTGTTGCACGTGTAGTTTTTTCATATTGCATCATTTTAGTGCAACTTGGATTGCTTTTGCATCTCTTAATTATCATCTCATAGAAACACCATGATTGAAAATTTTAGCAAATGCCTAGTGTTGCGATATACCATTTAACTTAAATTTGAACTAAATAATTCTTAAGGGTATATGGTTTGGTTTACATTTCAACATTCTTATTATATTGGCCATATTATCTTTTATTTTTTGTCGCTCTTCACATAAACAACCAATTATTAATGCATGTAGAAATTAATCAATTAACTAGTTAACCTACAATGTTAATCTTTAGATAATTGAGCTACAATTTAATTGATTCATGTAGAAAATCCTGTAGATTCACAAGCTCATGCAATGTACTAAAGAAAGAGATAATAAACTACTTCTACTATCAACTAGCGGAAGCCAATAGATTGATGAAAACAGTAATCGACAAGAGGAAGATAAATCAATGACACATAACATAATAAATATCCGAGGAAAGCCACAACTCAAAACCCCACTATCTGTATTGCATTAAATCATAAATCCAATATGATAATACAATACTTGTTCTCACAAGAACAATCCCAGCACTCAGTAAAATCAATCTCCAACTCACAAGCAAGCACTTGGCCAACACTTAGTCAATTCTACAGCCCTCCAAGTCCCTATTTCCTTTCACAATTCCTATGGCTGATTAGCCCAAATTAAAGGGAAACTAGTGCATCCAAAATTGCACAATCCCTTCTAGGTTCATTTCCTTATTGCATGCACCATCTGTACCACTCAGAAAATTATACAGCTGATAGTACATTGTCCCTACACTCTAGTCTCAATTGGATCTTTCTCAGAATCGACATGCATGAGTTTTTGATGACGGAATCTTCTGTTAACTAGAGTAGCACTAGTAAAGCATTAGTGCACCAACTGACTGTTAAGTCACTATTAGTTCCTCAAACAGTTTGGAATTGATTTAACTTCACTTAACTTGGTAAACCAAGTTATCTAATTACAACTCACAATTAACTTATCCTGGACCCCTATAGTATAGGGAGAACAAATACATGACTTCGAAAAGACTTTCAACTTGAAATTCCTAAGCTAATTAAGTTAATTAAACTTAATTAACTATTTACAAGTTTCTATGAGAATAGAATTCAATTTTAATTCTCAGTTTAATTCAAGAACAAATTAAATTGGAATTTCTGGATTCTATTTTTATCATGTTTTGTTGCTATTTTCAACACTCCCTCTCAACAAGAAAGGAATTCAACTCAATCTTGATTCTAAACCTTTGGAATGTTCTACATGAAACACTTCTCTTTAGTGTTGTTTCTACAACAACTCCAGAAACAAAAAAACAAAAAAATATCCAACCTGAATAAGAATGATGCCTCTGCCATCAAAGTCTCTGAATGTTATTACCTCTGTCGACTGAAATCTCTACGCTTCTGTTGACTCTGCCTTTTTGCACTGTTGTCAACCCTTCTTTACGCTCTTCAGTATCTGACTGTTCTAGCCTCTGTCACTTCGATCTTTGATTGCGTCAATCCCACTGATTCCTCTCGCTACTATGTACTTTGGGCTCCTGTAGCAAGGTATGATCCATGAGATAAAACCTCTCAATGGAACCTGCGCAATTTCAGCCCTCTTGGGACTATAACTTCACATCACCCCACCTCACACCTAGAGGTATGGATGCATCTGATCCCTCTACCCACTTGGCTCGAAATTTCTCCCTACTGGAGGTCTCTGCATGAGTGGACACCTCCACTCGGTCTCCTCTCGGCTTCTCCAATTATGGCTACTCCACAATTGTCTGACTCTGCTTTTGAGACTATTTGATTGGATATCTCCACTCGATCTCCTCTTAGTTTCTCTAATTCTGGCCACTCCACAATTTCCTAAAGTTACTTCAGATGCTTCTTCTAGGGCTGCATGTTGAGAGGTAATTTACTCTCCCTCTCAACCTCCAAGTCTCTAACCTTTCCCTTGCTCCTCAAGGCTTTACAAGAATCTTGAACCTCAAGAGCATATAAGTTCTTGACCCGTGCACCGATCTGTTTCACTTGTCCCATGGTGATGTGTCTAAGGAAAACCTTTCCCTTACTAAAAACCACATCATAGCCACGTTCTTCCAATACTACGACTGAAATAAGATTCTTTTTTAGTCCTGGAACATACATCACATCTGTGATCCTAAGAGGGGAGCCAGACTCCCTCTAAAAGGTAACCATACCGATCCCGGTAGCTCTATACCTCTCATCATCTCAAAACTCTATGCTCTTCTTGAATTATTTCTCCTCAAAATCACTAAAGAGATCTCTATTCCTCGTCATATGAAATGAGGCACCATTATCAAGATACCACACACCTCCCATGGAAGTGTCGGACATGCATGCAATGAAAGTGAAATCAAGTTTGAATTGTGAAGCTAGAGCTTCACCTGCTGCCACTACTGTCGGCTCCTTCTTGCTTTCTTTCTTCTGTGGCAGTTCTTGGCATAGTGCCCATGCTCATGACACTGAAAAACACTTGACTTTCGTCAAGTTCACCTTCTTTCCACCCTCCTTGCCTTGGGACTCCTTTCCCTTGGTCTTCTTTTCCTTACTCGCTAAGGAAAAATCCTCTTCCACTTCCTTGGAAGAGGTCCCAACTCTGGTGTTCCCCTTGATCTCCTCTTGCATCAAATACGACCACAATCGTTTCCAATATGGCAACTTCTCCCGACTATTGACAAAGTCCGGATAACTATGCCAACTCTTTGGGAGTCCAAGAAGAGTAAGACTCACCATATCATCCTCGACAACCGTGATTCCAACACTTCCAAGTTCATCACGACATTGAGTGAACTTGGTCAAGTAATTTGGAATTGAGTTGTTTGCCTCCATCTTGACTTTTCGAAGTTTATCTTTCAGTGCCAACTTCCTTTGGTCACTGTTGTTTTGGAAAACGTCCTTCAATGCTTTCCACATAGCATGTGGAGTTACCTTCCCATGGAGATTCGAGACAATGTGGTCTCGAACTCCCTCAAAGATTATCTGCCTCACCCTTGCCACACACTTTTTCCATTCGATTAGATTCTGAGCATTTGATGTTGATGGCTTAGGAATTTCCTGGTCAATGAATTCATTCAATCCATTATCCTCCAACACGACCTCCATCCTACCCTTCCAAGCTATATAATTCGAGCTTCCATCCAAGGCATACTCGAGCTGCAAACTGTAGAACTCCATTTGTCGATCCTGAGGTATGTATTGCAAATTCGAATTTCACATGTATCCCAAAACTAAAAACTTCGAAATATCCTCTAGTATATTGTTCTTAGCTCTGATACCATGTAGAAAATCTTGTAGATTCACAAGATCATGCAATGTACTAAAGAAAGAGACAAGAAACTACTTCTACTATCAACCAGTAGAAGCCAATAGATCGATGAAAACAATAATCGACAAGAGGAAGATAAATCAATGGAAGATAACACAATAAATATCTAGGAAAAGCCACAACTCAAAACCCCACTATTTGTATTTCATTAAATTAGAAATCCAAGATGATAATACAATGCTTTTTCTCACAAGAACAATCCCAACACTCATAAAATCAATCTCCAACTCACAAGCAATCTCTTGTCCAACACTTAGTCAATTCTCCAACTCTCCAAGTCCCTATTTCCTTATGCAATTCCCATAGATGATTAGGCCCATCTTAAAGGGAAACCAGTGCATCCAAAATTGTGCAATCCCTTCTAGGTTCAACTCCTAATTGCATGCACCATCTGTACAACTCAGAAAATTATACAACTGATGGTACGTTGTCCCTGCACTCTAGTCTTAATTGGATCTTTCTCAGAATGGACATGCATAAGTTTCTGATGAGGGAATCTTCAGTTAACTAGAGTAGCACTAGTTAATGCATTAGTGCACCAACTGTCTGTTAACTCATTATTAGTTTCTCAAACAGTTTGGAAATAATTTAACTGAAATTAACTTAGTAAATTGAGTTATCTAATTACAACTCACAATTAATTCATCTTGGACCCCTATGATATAGGGAGAAAAAATACATGACTTCAGAAAGACTTCCAACTCGAAATTCCTAAGCTAATTAAGTTAATTAAACTTACTTAACTATTTACAAGTTGCTATGAGAATAGAATTCGATTTTAATTCTCAGTTTAATTCAAGGACAAATTAAACTGGAATTTTTGGATTCTATTTTTATAATTTCTTGTTGCTATTTTCAAGAATTCATTATGATTTTTTACGTAAATATCTAAATGTCTAACATGAACATATGACCTATATATATACTTATTCATTGATTTCACATATGGGTCCTTTATTAAGTTAACCCATATAACATACAAATTTACCCCATGACATATATATTTACCCTCACATATGCCCCTATTGGGTCATATCAAAATTCCACTTGGGAAATGGTAATTGCAACTACAAACTATGCTCATAATAGCATCTCCATTATTGCTATTAGAGAAAAGGATGAGTGTGAAGTGCATATTGAATGGATATGATCGAGATTCAGAAGAATATTGAATTTGTGACCTTAGTAGGTAGAAATATATGTTTATGATCAATAATAAATTATTTATTTTATTTCCTCCAAGGAAAGAAATCAATCTCCCTCTCAACCCAATGGCAAGAGTAAGGTTGCTAGTATCAAGCCAACCCAAAATTGCACTCACTTAAGAGATATTTTCTCAGGCTCAAAGGAATTACAACAATAATCATCAAGGCATTAAAGATCATCATGTCAATAGTGAATTTGAACCTGGGGTGGGGGGGGGGGGATAGCAATCATTCCACTTAACGACTCAAGATAACCCTAGTTAATAATTATGACCAATAATACATTTTGTAAACATTCTTAATAAAAATGAATCCTTTTGAATGTATATTCCCACATTTGTTAGCCATGGTGTAGAAGAGATTTTTGGAGAGTATTGTGTGATGAAGAAGTGAAACGTTTGACGTTTGGGTATATTCCCACGTTTGTTAGCCATGGTGTAGAAGAGATTTTTGGAGAGAACTATGTGATGAAGAGATGAAACGTTTGATGTTTCGGGTGAGCACTTCACCCCTCATCAGGGACAATAAGTGTTGGGTATGGAGCCTCATTATCTTCCCCTTTCATAGGTCTTGTTTCAATGGTGTTTGGATCCCAGTTCCTGATGGGGGGGCGTGGAGAGGAATTTCCCTTTCACTACTGCTGCAAGGGGGTCCAAGGGGGGAGGGGGGTGGCGAGAGAGGGGGGGGGGGGGGGGAATTGCCTTGTAAATTATTGTAAGTTCGTAATCAATCTAAAAAAAAATCATTAAACAAAAGATTTGACAATGGAAGTTATGTTAATTTAGGGTTTTTTTCCATGGAAGGCTACCCTCAACTTATATGAGGGAATTGTATTGAGACTGTGTATTGTTTTGTAAGAAGAAGAGAGGATATTGTCTGAGAGCGAAGATGACATTACAACATATGTGTTATAGGTTGTATCCCTTCAGTTTGATGGATAATATAAAAATAAGAACTAGTTCTTTCTCTGTGGACATAGCCCATATTGAATGAACCACATATGTCTATGTATCTCTTGTTTTATGCTTTTATGTGTTTCCAATATTTTCGTTTCATTGTTCTGTAATTTAAATTCTAACAAGAAGCAATTAACATACATGAGAAGTAGGAGATCTAACCAATAAATGAGAATTCTACAAGAAATTAATAAAAGAAAAAAGAAAAAGAAAAAAATAATTAAAGGAAAGAAAAATAAGAATACCAAAGGAAATAAATGGTGGGAGTCATTGGTTAACATATAGGTACTATATTCATAGCCTTTAAAGATATCTAAAATATTAAAAGAATTAATAATTATTAATTATAAATCTTAATTTATAATAAAATAAATAATTATATTATTATTAGGATTATTAATATCAAACCTTTAAAGATATCTAAATAATTATTATTAATAGAGAAATAATATTAATATTAACAATAATAACAATTAATATTATTAATGTAATAAGAATAATGATATTCAAGAAAGTTTATGGGTAAAAAATTACATTCAGATTGTTGGGTCCACAAAGTTTAGAACCACTCTATGTGGCTCATCATTAGGACTAATATCTTAGTTGTGGCTCATCATTAGGACTAAGATCTTAGTCCCAAAGATGAGGCACACTGGTTGGTTTGAAACTGTTGGACACCTAATCCTCTAAAGGGTTATGGTGTGGAAGATAAATTGTCAAAGGGAGTCCAAGAGACCTTGGAATATGGAATCAAATGGCCACTCCCATGTATTATAAATGTGTATCATTTGTTAATAGAAAATACAGCTTTACCTTATTTGGCTGTCCACATTCCATGTGCATCTGACATGGTATCAGAGCATCAAGTTTGTAGATCCCCAATTTAGCTTGAACTTCTCAAATAAGCATTGGTCTGAGCTTCCTATGCTCTAGCGTTTTTAGGGGGTGTCTGAAAATCCCTACAGTAACATCTTTGTGCTTAATTCACCTACCACTCTACCACTTTGAGCAGTGTTGAAATCCCTGGCATTTTACAAAATCTGCATTTGTTAGTTTGCATACAATCTTGAAATTAGTCAAAAAAACCCTAGCGTTCATCAAGACTGCATCTCTCGTTCGTTATTCTTCTGCATGCCCTTCTATAGGCCTCTAGAAGCTCCAGGTCTCGTTTCTTGCATGCTCGTTTACCACATTCCAAAACCTTGCATTTTCCATTTCTAAACAAATGCAGGGAGGTTGTGCAATACGAGGTTGTGTGTTACAAAGTCTCATGTGAATCATTCTAGATTTCTCGTAAATGGAATGTTGCAGCAAAGGCTTACAGTTTGAAGGGAGACAGAAGTGATTCCATTAGAATTTATCTTGGCCCCACAAACTCATGCGCAACAGTCATGGAGAGGAGAATCCAAAAGTGATTGAAAACTTTGAAGACTCTCGTATAACACCATCAGTTGTTGCCTTCAATCTGAAAGAGAGCTACTCATAGGGACCCCTGCAAAGTGTCAAGCATGAATTTTGAATCTTGGCCTTCATGTCACACACGTAAGAGTAAGTCGAAGCATTGAGGAACCTCTCTAGATCAGCGGACACGGGCGATTTATGATCCGAGGAATCAGTATCTCTTACACTTGGAGAAGGCGGCTCGCGATAACGAGAGGATAAGTCTCGGATTACACATGAATTCGGTGCTTGTTTTTGCAGCGGCTGGAAACATTAATGTGATTAGAAAGGCAAATTTCGTGACTTACAGGTGACCAATGGCCATAGCTTCTACGCTTCATGCAACCAAACGTTTTCTGAGATATAGTAGAAATTGGGACTGGTTTATTAGCCTTAGTGCCTCCGACTATCCTCTAATTACTCAGGAAGATTTTTTTCACGTATTCTCCTGTCTGCCAAGGGATTTGAACTTTATCGAACATTTGAGTGACATTGGATGGAAAGAGTATCATAGGATTAAACCGATCATAATTGACCCTATTCTTTCAAAGTTAGGACAAAGTCAAATATTCTATGCTTCTCAAAAGTGAATGGTTCCAAATGCCTATAAGATCTTTACAGGTTCAACATTTGTTGTCCTGAGTCATAAATTTATGGAATATTTCATTCTTGGATTGGATAATCTACCACGAACAGTTCTGATTTATAGTGCAAACAGTCTATTGTCGGAAGGTGCATACTTTCAAAGAGTGATCTGTAATTCCCAAGAATCTGAGTTTTATTTGGGATGTAATGACCACTCCACTTGATGTCACTGTGATCCAGAGCGCTCTTCCAAAGAGTTCGTTCGAGAGGCACTAGATCGCCAACGCACTTGAGACAAATTTATATTGGAAACAATGATTAAGTTGGTCTTTTCTCAAAAATTTGCTACTGGTTATCAGTTCAATTTGTCTCTGCTCATTATTAGGACCTGTTAGCTCTACTATGTAACGCTGATTTTCTAAGGTCAGAGAGGATCATGGCCCGTCTGGTTATGATCAAAGGGAGGCTCTCATTGTTTTTTGTTTCCTTTCTTCCTTCATCTCACCCTTCTCTAAACCCTCCTCATTCCCTGAATAAGCCTTCTGAAACCCAACAAAGCCCCTTTTGGCCTTAAGCCCTGAGCGCAAAACCACAAACCCACCATAGAACCTCACCAATACGACCTCGCGCACTCATAAACCCTTTGTTGAATCCCCGCTGTTGATCAATCCCCGCCAATCCAACGACGCTAATCGAGCCCGATAAAGTGACCCACTCAATCATTTCCCACAGTTCGATCATCTTCATAAAGATTCGACGACATTCACTCTCATCACATCAGCAACTTAATCGAACGATAGCGCGCGATGAGAGCGGTTTTTCTCTCTCATCCGCTGCTACATGTCGATCGCTTAATGGAATCACACAACTTCGGGCTTTTACCGCTTAACGCCTAAAAGCAGTGCGATGAATACCATTACCGCCCTACCAAACCGCTCCCGCCCGTTAAACGACCATGCAGCTCCGCAGCGTGATCACCGTCCGATCAGTCTGCTAAAGATCTAACAGCCCTGATTCACCCCGCTCTCACGTCGACCGATAGCCTCCGTCGAGTCATCTCCGCCATTCGTTTCCTCAATCCAACGACCATCCTTCCCTCTCATCCCGACTATCCGTTTGTCATGCATTCCACGTCCTTGACCACTCTGTTGCCTGAAGAAGGATATGACCACCATGCCAGTACTAGTCACAGTGAGTCCCCAACAACCATATTTAATAGACAGCATGGCCAAAGGGGAAAAGAACGAAGCACGACCCTGTAACTAAATTTATCAGTTATGGATCTCCATTGGTACGAGCACTCCAATAGCCTAAAAGGACAGCACAACCCCTGAATAGATCGGATTAATCCACCGAAACAAGCAAACGCATTCAGGGACTCCATCAGGTAGTTAAATGTGATTGGTGGTAAATTATGACCCCTCAATAGCTAAACGCCAAGTGCCCTTGTAATGTAAATTCTATAAATATCTAGAAGCAAGATGTAATCAGGGTTGGCATTTGATGTAAGGGTTCAACTTCTGGAGATTGTAGATATTTTGTCACTTGCAGCGTCTCGTCTTCATTTTCAGCTAATACATTCTTCTTTTGTTGTTAGCTGCTCACTTTCCATTTTCCTTTGTTCTAAGCTTGTGCTTGATATGTTGTGTTCTTGATCTTTTGAGGTTTAGCACTAGATAGCTGTCATCTTATCTCTGTGTTAGGTTGTTGAATGCATCACTGAACAGGTTACTCAGGGTTCTTTCTATCTGGTGCAAGAGAGTTTTCATCCTATCCGTGCATTAGTAGAATAGATTTGCAAGTTTCTTTACTAGTTGCAGTCGGCCATCACATGGTCTTGTGCCTCTGCTGGTGTGGTTATTATTCTCCATATTCACCTAATACCTCAAACTATGAGCATTGGTGGTCTAAAGCCTTGTAGTCTGAGGATGTTCACGCATGTCTGGAGTGAAACAAAGTAGAAATGGTTATCTAGCTTGAACCAAACCATCATTCTTTCCATTAAACCTACAACAATAGTTGAATTTATATGTTACCAAGCATCTCCAAGCTACAACCTAGGAGAGTTTCTTGGAATCCTAACATAATTGGCGCCGTTGCCAGGGAGAGGAGATTGAAGCTCAACTTCCCTAGGAGAACGACATAGATTTAGCTTTGATGATATACAAAGTCTGGACACATTGTTGGTTGTAATCATCTATCTGGCGACTCTACTGGAGGTCGAACCTCTTGGCGACTCCACATTACAGTTCTGGCTCAGTTTGTGAGACATACTCGGAGAAATCCTCAGAAGTCACCAGCTGACCTAGTGCCTGACCCTGAGAAGATTGTCAAGCAAAGCAAGATATCACGAAAAGGAGCATCATGATCAAGTAAGCTTAAACAATCTTATGTATATCTGCAAGAAAGGCTTGTGATTGAGCATGCACATGATGAAAATATAGAGCCTAGCACTATCAGTGAAGAAATACTCTCAGAGATTCATAAAGCTCCTAGTCCAATAAGTTCCCCTTTGGATCTTAGTGTGAATAAAACCTCCCCTATAGTCCATCAGTTTCCTTCAACCCTGTCATTCATTTCTCAACTCCCTACCTTTCAAACTACCAGTATCCTTTCATCTACCCCAGTCATGGCAGGCCCACAAGCACCTATGAAAATGGAAAGAATCATAGCTGCTAGGTATGGACCCCTGGTCCTGCCTGTTCCTTTGAATGCCATGCCTGCAGGAGAGTATCAGAAATACATGCCTGAGTTCACTGATATAGAGGAAGTAACAGCGGAAGAACACCTTGAGTTTTTTTATAGCTATGTTGATAACTTAGATATTAGTGAAAATGATGTGTGAATGAGAGTATTTATCCAAAGCCTTGATGGAGAGGCTAGGAAATGGTTCAGAGAGCTCGCCCCTAGGTCTATAGCAGATATTGAAGCATTAGATGATGTGTTTTTAAAGCAATGGGGAGATAAGAAAGACCTGCGATATTACCATACTGAGTTTGGCAACCTCAAAAAGGAAAATGGAGAGTCATTGTCTGACTTTAATAAAAGATTCAATCGTATGTATCATAAGATACCAGTTGAGGTGAAGCCTACTCCCACTTCTGCCAAAATCACCTATGCCAATGCCTTTGATTCTGATTTCTACCTGCTATTAAGAGAAATAAGATGTGCCACTCTAGATGAGATGCAAGATGCATCCTTGGAGGTGGAATCCAATATCATGGTTGCATAAAAACTCAAAGGTCATGTTGATAGAAGGAGGCAAAGAGGTGAGGCTTCTTCTTCTTCTTCATCCTCAGAGCCCAAGTTAGACAAAATGACCAAAATGATAGAGTCATTAGCCTCTCAAATATCCAAACTGAAGGTTGAACAGAGTTTTGGGAATACAAGGTTGCCAAATATGTTTGCTCCTAGAAATCCAAATCCATTCAGAAGAGCAAATGAGCAATTGCAAGTCATTCAGAGGGGAAAAAAGGCCAGTGAAGAACAAAGGGTTAAGGCCCCTTTCCAAAACGTAGTCATGGAGGAGGAACAGTTTGATGAAGAGGATGAGATTCACTGCATGGAAGACAAGGGAAGTGTTGCCTTTTTTACATTAGCTAACTATGAGGAGTCATTACTCAAGGACCAGACCAGTCAAGAGTGGGACAGAGAAGTTATTCTACAGACTAGAGATCAACAAAGATATAACTTGAGGTCAAGAACAAGTAATGTCAAAGAGAATCATGCCCAGAGAGCTGTTGTCCCCATAGAGCAGCAGATTAGCACACAGAGGAAAATAGCAGCCGATCCCATCATCCTCAAAGCACCAACTCAAGAGGTAAGAGGCCCTGACAAGTCCCCTTCCCCTTTTAGTTTTGAATAAGAAGTCCAAAAGTTGAAAATATTTGTACCTCTGATAGAACTTGTAAAGAGTGAGACCTTTAGAAAGCCTATCCTTGATGCCCTTGAGCTGAAAGCTACACAAGCATCCACTGCCTATGTGAATTTACAAGATGATAAGACTGCAGTTATGCTGAGCCCAATGACCGAACCTACTGATGAAAATTCCCCATCGTTTTATGTCTCCTTGACCATTCATGACAAAATCCTCCACAATTGTCTGTTGGACACAGGTGTCAGCCATAATCTAATGCCCAAAGCTGTCATGGAAGAGTTAGGCCTTGACATCACCAGACCTTATCATGACCTATTCTCCTTTGATTCAAGGAAGCTTAAATGTCTAGGTTTAATCAAAGATTTGGCTATCACCCTGACTCAGCTGCCCATGAAGAGCATGATGATGGATATTGTGGTCGCAGATGTCCCTCCCAAGTTTGGCATGGTACTCTCCAGAGGGTGGATTAAAAGGTTGGGTGGGATGTTGAAAAATGACTGATCTTATGCCACTGTCCCAGTTTTTGGAGGAGAGAGCAGAAGACTATACAGAGAAGCCCAGCTGGCCTATATCATCAGTGATCAAAAGAATCCCACTAATCATCCCATTTACGTTGTGGACACTAATTTTGGAGCATGTATTCTCCAAGTTGAAGAATCCCAGAGGGCCTCAATGCAGCTCAAGAAACCAGTAGACCAGGGCATGGAAAAAGAAGGGACACAGGCTTGGGAGATGTTCTTCGATGGAGCCTGTTCAAAGGAAACTGCAGGAGCAGGAGTGGTGCTAGTGTCTCCAAAATAAGAAAGCACACATATGTCTTTTAAACTGACTTTTCAGGTCACCAACAATATAGCAAAGTATGAGGCTCTGATATCGGGCTTAAACATTGCCAGAGACATGGGAATCAGGGACATCAAGGTATTTGGAGATGTTGACGCCATCATTCAACAGGTGAACAAAACATTCCAAGCAAAGCACACGAGGCTGAGAGCATACAGAGATGAGGTATGGAGACTCAAAGATTCTTTTGATAGTTTTTGTATCTCATATATCCCTAGAATAAAAAATTAACTTGCTTATTCCCTTGTTGTGTCCGCTAGCATGTTCATCCCTCCCATGCCCCCTAGGTTGGTTTATGAAATCCAGATAAAATATAGACCATCCTTGTCTGATAATGTCCAACACTGGAAGGTCTTTGAGGATGATGATGAAGTAAACAGGTTTCTGCAAGTCATTGATGAATTCTCTGAAATGCAAATTGATCAAGAGAATGAAACCTTGGAGGAAAGTCCTCAGGCTAAAAAACAGACTTGGCCAAGACAATATTGTACAACTGCCTAACAATCATATACCTAAAGGGCTAGTGCCTCTAGAGAATTTGTTTGACCATAATGATGTGCCTCATAATATTGCCCAAAAAGAAGATCAATCTGCGGTCCATAGGCATAACATACGGAGTCCAGATTAGCCAAAGTATATAAATCTGTCCACCCATTTGTCTGCTGCCCAAAGTTCTGAGTACTGCACCTTAATGAAGCAATTTGTTGATGTCTTTGCTTGGGAATACAGTGACCTCAAAACTTATGATAAAAAGATCATCCAGCATAAAATCCCCTTGGAGAAAGACACCATCCCTTTTAAGCAGAAGCTAAGACCCATAAATCCTTTGCTCCTCCCTCTGATTGAAAAAGAAATCAAGAAGTTGTTGGCTGCCAACATCATAATTCCCCTAAGATATTCAAAGTGGGTAGCCAACTTGGTAGTGGTGAAAAAGAAAAGTGGAGAAATCAAGTTGTGTGTTGATTTCAGGAACCTAAACAAATGCTCCAGAAAAAACAATTATCCTCTACCCAAAATGGAACATTTGCTGCAGAAAGTCTCAGGAGCCAAGGTGATGTCTTTTCTAGATGGATTTTCAGGATATAACTAGGTTGTTGTACATCCAGATGATCAAGAAAAGACTGTATTGAAAAATGTGCAACAATAAATGTTAAATTTAGAATGTGCTAAAAATAGACTAGCTAAAAAAAGTAGTTTGGCCAATGAGGTCATTGGCCACATTGAGTGAGAGGTGAAACTGCTAAAAATAGAAAGTTCT
This sequence comes from Pinus taeda, assembly GCA_000404065.3. Classification (NCBI taxonomy): domain Eukaryota; kingdom Viridiplantae; phylum Streptophyta; class Pinopsida; order Pinales; family Pinaceae; genus Pinus; species Pinus taeda. Next base: position 103,406 of record APFE031523476.1, on the reverse strand, counting down.
AAAAATAACATTTATGGGTCCCTTCCTATTTATAGCAGTCCCTAGTCTATTTATAGGAAGTAAAATTAATTTTGGTCTTAACAGCAGTTGGAAATATTAATTAATTAATTCAGTTGAGTTAATTAGTTAAGGAAATTCGAATTTGAAGTCTTTGTGAGCATGCACATGAGTTGTCCCATTGATTGAGGAATTTATCCTTAATTTCCTCCATTGATTGAGGGAATAAGTATGAGTTCTATAATGAGAGAATCAGTTGACTTAGTTCTAACTAGTCAAGTCCAATTAGATTATTTTAACAACAGGTCATTCCTCCTCTATCTAAAACTATCATCACATGTATGGATTCCTTATTTAACATCAAATCCTACCATGGAAGGGATATGATGGACAACGCATCAGAATTCGAGAAATTAAGATTATCCAGAGCTAAACCCTAATTATAGCTCTTGGATACATCATTAAGATCTTAAGAATATCCATTGACGCATCCTCCCCTGATGATGGACTCACTTGGTAGTCCGAAACGTTGGGTTCACAAAACTCTACAACAGGTCATTCCTCCTCTATCTAAAACTATCCTCCCCTGTATGGATTCATTATTTAACAACATCAGATCCTACCATGGAAGGGATATGATGGACAACGCATCAGAATTCGAGAAATTAAGATTATCCAGAGCTAACCCTAATTATAGCTCTTGGATACATCATTAAGATCTTAAGAATATCTATTGACGTATCCTCCCCTGATGATGGACTCACTTGGTAGTCTGAAATGTTGGGTTCACAAAACTCTACAACAGGTCATTCCTCCTCTATCTAAAACTATCCTTACCTATATGGATTCATTATTTAACAATAAAATATAGTTTGTTAATGCTTACATGCATATGACAACTACTATTTTAGATAACTGAGAATTCACTCATGGATAGCTGTTGCATGTCAGTTCTGTCAAACACCCAGTTGAGATCAGATGAGGGACAGTGTACTATCAGATGCTTGGATATTTCTAGTAAGTATTCCTTGCATGGAGAAAGATCTATAGGAGATTGGAGAACTTACAGCCTCTATAATGAGGCCTACGTAGTCCATGATTTTTTATCTTTTAATTGAAGATCATCAAAGACATCATCAGATTGCAGAAAGAGCAGGATAGCTCTTGAGCTGATTCTTTTTGTAACCTGAAGAGGATTTCCACTTGATTGATAATACAGATAGGGGTTTTATGCTGGTGCTTTCCCCAGTGATATATCTTGTGTTATGGTTGATTATTTCTCTTGATCAGTTATATGTGTTTATGTTTGATGTTGCTCATGAAATCGATTATGCTTCCACTTAATGTTTTGTAGAAGTAGAACAAGTATTATGTTTTAGGACATTGCATATATCGGTTTGTTCTACAGGTGAAATTTCTTCATGGTACCGGAGCACAAGTGATCAAGCAAGAACAATTTACTAGCAAGATAAATTCGAAGTTTGTTATTCGAGATATAGATCTCAAGTTCTTATCACATCTATTTCATCGATGGTGTTCTATGGTTTGAGGCTTGAGTATGCCCTTGATGGCAGCTCAAACTATATAGCTTGGAAGGATTGCATGGAGGCAGTTTTGGAAGATAATGGTCTTAAGGATTTCATTGATCAAGAAATCCCTAAGCCTACTGACAAGACTGAGCAGGTGGAATGGAGGAAGCGTGTGGCTAGAGCTAGGAGAATTCTTTTGGAGGGAGTGCGATATCACATTGTCTCGAGCCTCCATGGGAAGGAGACTTTACATGCAATGTGTAAAACATTGAAAGATTTATATCAGAATAGCAGTGATCAAAGGAAGTTGGCACTGAAGGACAAACTTTGAAAGATCTAGTGTGAAAGGGATGAGACGATCTCTATGTATCTAACCAAGCTCATCACATGCAGGGATGAGCTTGCAAGTGTAGGGGTCATGACATCGAATGAGGATATGGTGAGTCTAGCACTCCTTGGCCTTCCTAAGAGCTGGCATAGCTACTAGGACTCGGTGAATGGAAGGGAGAAACTGCCAGATTGGGAACAACTATGGTCGGATTTGATGCAGGTGTAGATTAGACGAAGCACCAGAGACAGTTCTTCATCTATGCATGATGAGGATAACTGTGCCTCAGCGAGTAAGGTGAAGAAGGGGAAGGAGAAGGTTTCTCTTTCCAAATCCAGTTCTTCCAATGATGGGAAGAAGGTTGACAAATCGAAAGTGTGATGCTTTCATTGTCATGAGGTGGGCCATTATGCTGCAAATTGTCCACGGAGGAAATCCAAGAAGGGATCCGAGGAAGGATCTTAAGGTGAGGCACTTGCTTCACAATTTGAGTTGGATTTTACACTCTTCGCATGCATGGTTTCATCCATGGTGGGAAGTGGTTGGTTTCTTGACAGTGGAGCTTCTTTCCACATGACCGGTGACAAAAGTTTGTTCAGTACTTTGGAGGAGAAAGATCTCCAGATACTCATAGTGGTGGGTAATGATGAGAAGTATAGTGTCTCAGGTGTAGGCACGATTATTTTTCAGAGGGAGCATGGATCTCGCCTTACCTTGACCGACGTCAAGTATGTACTAAGATTGAAGAGAAACTTGGTGTCGATCGCGATGCTGGAAGACAGAGGCTATGATGTAGTCTTTAGTAAGGGAAAGGTTTTCCTTAGACACATCATCACTAGACAGGTGAAACAGATTGGTTCACAGGTCAAGAACCTATATGTTCTTGAGGTTCAAGATGCATGCAAAGCCTTGAGCAGCAAGGCAACTGATGGAGACTTGGTGATTGAGAGGGAGGGTATATTACCTCTTAACATGTAGAGCTAGATGAAGTCTCAGACGTTTGTGGAGGAGCCACGACTGGTGCGGCAGCTTCAGGAGGTTGTGGAGCAGCCAAAACATGGGAAGCTGAGTGGAGATCGAGTAGAGACATTTACTCATGCAGAGACCTCCAGTAGGGGGAAACTTCAAGCCATGTGGGCTAAGGGATCACATGCAGCCATACCTCCAAGTAGGAGGTGGGGCGATATAGAGTGATTATCCCAAGGAGGACGGGTAGGATCCTTGAGGTACCCAACCTCTTGGATGAAACCTTGCTACAAGAGCCCCGATGTGGAGAAGCAGGAACTAACTGATTGGGTAGAGACAGATGCAGATGGAGCGGCAAAGAGAGCGACAGTGCAGGGAATCCCAAGACAACACATAGCTAGCAAGCTGCAGCAATGCAAGATGCACAAGTGTTCTGCACAGTGATAGGTGACACAGAGAGGTGTGCAATAATGCAAGATGCATGGAGATGTTGCAGTAGCACAGATGTCAGAGAGGGAGCACTTGTCAACATAAGAGTATGTTCCTAGCCCAACAGAGTGGTGAATTGGGAGTGTTTTTGTTCCAAGTGTTGTTGAAGCAAGTGGACCGGGTAGATGTGTTTCATGCAGAACATTCCAGCGTTACAGGATCGGGTTCGAGAGGAAGCCTTTCTTGTTGAGAGGGAGTGTTGAAAAATGTGCAACAAGAAATGTTAAATTTAGAATGTGTTAAAAATAGACCTACTAAAAATAGCAATTTGGCTAGTGAGGTCATTGGCCACATTGGGTGAGAGGTGAAACTGCTAAAAATAGAAAGTTTTAAAAATAGCATTTCTAGGTCCCTTCCTATTTATAGTAGTCCCTAGTCTATCTATAGGAAGTAAAATTAAATTTGGTCTTAACAGCAGTTGGAAATATTAATTAATTAATTCAGTTGAGTTAATTAGTTAAGGAAATTCGAATTTGAAGTCTTTGTGAGCATGCACATAAGTTGTCCCGCTGATTGAGGAATTTATCCTTAATTTCCTCCACTGATTGAGGGAATAAGTATGAGTTCTATAATGAGAGAATCAGTTGACTTAGTTCTAACTAGTCAAGTCCAATTATATTATTTTAACAAGTTGTTAAAATAATAAAATATAGTTTGTTAATGCTTGCATGCATGTGACAACTATTATTTTAGATAACTGAGAATTCACTCATGGATAACTGTTGCATTCTAGTTCTGTCAGAGACCCAGTTGAGATCAAATGAGGGACAGTGTACTATCAGATACTTGGATATTTCTAGTAAGTATTCTTTGCATGGAGAATGATCTATTTCTAAGAGAAATACGTATTATAGGAGATTGAAGAACTTACAGCCTATATAATGAGGCCTAGGTATTCCATTATTTTCATCTTCTGATTGAAGATCATCAGAGACATCTTCTGATTGCAGAAAGAGCAAGATAGCGCTTGAGTTGATTCTTTTTGTAACCTGAAGAGGATTTCCACTTGATCGATAATATAGATAGGGGTTTTACGCTGGTGCTTTCCCCAGTGATATATCTTGTGTTATGGTTGATTATTTCTCTTGATCAGTTATATGTGTTTATGCTTGATGTTGCTCATGAAATCGATTATGCTTTCGCTTAATGTTTTGTATAAGTAGAACAAGTATTATGCTTTAGGACATTGCATATATCGGTTTGTTCTACAAGTGAAATTTCTTCAGACTGCATTCGCCACTCGTTGGGGCGCTTTTATGTACTCTAAGATGCCTTTTGGGTTGATGAATGCTGGAGCCACCTTTCAAAGAGCTATGGATATAACATTTGTAGGAAAGAAGGATAAATTTGTCCTTATCTAAATGATATAACAGTATACTTCGACAATCATCAAGATCATTTGCAGCATTTAAAGAAAGTGTTTATGAAGTGCAGGAGCTTTGGGATATCAGTGAATCCTAAGAAGTCACAGTTTGCTTTGGAAGAGGGCAAACTGCTAGGACACACTGTTTCTGCTGCAAGTGTCAAAATTGACCCAGAAAGAGTGAAAGAAATACAGACCTTGTCTGTCCCAAGATCAAAGAAGGACATCCAATCCTTTCTGGGCAAAATAAACTTTGTAAGGAGGTTCATTCCTAATTTTTCAGAATTGGTAAAACACATCACCTCCATGCTGAAAAAGGGATCAAAGGTCAAGTGGACTGATGCAGCAAGAAGGTCTTTCGAAAACATCAAAAAAGCTGTTATGGAAGCTCCCACTTTGATCAGCCCAGATTATAGCAAGGAGTTCCATATCTTCTCCTTTGCTTCCGGTGACACCCTTGCAACAGTTTTATTGCAAAAAGATGATGAGGGTTCAGAGCATCTAGTAGCATTCTTCAGCAAAATCTTAAGGGGCGCTGAACTAAGGTATGACATCATCAAAAAACAGGCTTATGCTCTTATCAAATCTTTAAAATATTTTCGAGTATACATTTTGCACTCCAAAGTGATTGTATATATGCCCTCTGCTTCAGTAAAACATGCCCTAACGCAGCCAAATGTTGATGGAAGAAGGGATAAATGGATTGCAAAGCTCATTGAATTCAACATAGAATTAAAGCCCACCAAGCTTGTCAAAGGTGAGGGCCTCGCCAAGCTAATGGCTGAAGAAAATTGCAGGATGTTGGACATGAATTCGATAAGCACAAACTCAAATGACAGACAAATAGAGGAAGAAACAGTTAAACCAGGGCAGAATCAGTGATTGGCTGAAAATCAAGCTTCTTATGAATGGTATTCTACAATAGCTCAATTTTTGCTTAAGCTAGAAGTTCCTCCAGACCTTAGTTCAAGCCAAGCCAAAACTATTAAGCTCAGAGTAGCCAAGTATTGCATTCATGAAAACTTGTTGTATTGGAGAGACCCATCTAGAATCCTTTTAAGATGTCTGGACAAAAAACAATCCATGGAGGTCATGCATCAGTTTCATTTCGGCATCTGTGGAGGACATCACTACTGGAAAAGCACAGCCCACAAGATCCTTAGAGCTGGGTATTACTGGCCCACTTTGTTTTATGATGTCTTTTCATTTGTAAAATCTTGTGACAGGTGCCAGAGGTTTGAAGGAAAGCAGCTGTTGAAGTCTTTACCCTTGAAGCCAATACATGCTAGCGGTCCTTTCCAACAGTGGGGTTTGGATTTCATAGGAGAAATTAATCCACATTTCAGTGGCCAACACAGATGGATCCTAATAGCCACTGACTACTTCACTAAATGGATAGAGGCCATTCCTACTAGAAAAGCTGATCACAATGTGGTCATGAAGTTCTTGATAGAAAACATTTTCACCAGGTTTGGTTGTCCACACAAATTGGTCACAGACAATGCAGCAGCCTTCAGGGAAAAAGAGTTGGTGGACATGTGTGATCCAATGGGCATTAAGCTAGTTCATTTCACCTCATATTACCCTCAAGGTAATGGTCTAGCAGAATCATCCAACAAGAGCCTGATAAAGATAATAAAAAAGTTGTTGGAAGACAACAAAAGGAACTGGGATTCTAAACTGAAGTATGCATTATGGGCTCACAGAGTGACCACTAAGAAGTCCACAGGGAACTCTCCATTCAAGTTGGTATATGGCATTGAGGCTATATTCCCAATCTAATTAACCCTCCCTGTGGCCAAATTCTTGCAAGAAGAGTAGATGAAGAAAATGACATGGCAAAAAGAATTAGTGACTTGGCTGAAGTGCATCAAATCAAAGATCAATTGATTGAAAAGTCTGCAGCACATCAAAAGAGAATCAAGGAAGCCTTTGACAGAAAGGCAAAAAAGGACAATTTTCAGATTGAAGACTTAGTTCTTAAATGGGATGCACTGAAGAAAAAGAGAGGCAATCATGGAAAGTTCGATGCTCGATGGACTGAACCCTTTGTCATTGCTCAGATTCAGGGGAACAACACTTTCTTAGTGCAAAGTATGGAAGGAGAAACCGTTTTTGATGGCCCAGTTAATGGGCGGTTTTTGAAAATTTATGTTAATTGAGGCTTTAGCCCTCAGCATTTTAAATATGTTCTTTTTATAAGTTTTAGTGTAAGCTTAATTAGACTCTATGCTCAATGGAACACGAGGTATTGCTAATTGTGTTTTGTATGAAAGGCAGTGGTCTATGGTTCTTGAGACCTCACAGGGTGGATCTCATCCCCAGAAGGAGCCAGTGTTAGCTCTGTTATGTAATGTTGATTTCCTAAGGTCAAAAAGGATCATGGTCCGTCTAGTTATGATCAAAGGGAGGCTCTCATTGTTTGTTGTTTCCTTTATTCCTTCATCTCACTCTTCTCTAAACCCTCCTCATTCCCTAAATAAGCCTTCTGAAACCCAACAAAGCCCCTTTTGGCCTTAAGCCCCGAGCGCAAAACCAAAAACCCACCATAAAACCTCACTAATACAACCTCGCGTGCTCATAAACCCCTCGTTGAATCCTCGCTAATCCAACAGCTCTCATCGAGCATGATAAAGTGACCTGCTAGATCATTTCCCACTGTCTGATCATCTCCATAAAGATCCGACGACATTCGCTCTCATCGCGCCAGCAACTTAATCGAACGATAATGCGCGGTGAGAGCGGTTTTTCTCTCTCATCTGTTGCTACGTGTCAATCGCTGAATGGAATCGCACGACTTCGGGCTTTTACCGCTTAACGCCTGAAAGCAATGCGATGAATACCATTATCGCCCTACCAAACCGCTCCTGCCTGTTAAACTACCGTGCAGCTCCGTAGCCCGATCGTCGTCCAATCAGTCTGTTGAAGATCCGACGACCCCGATTCACCCCTCTCACCTTGGCCGATAGCCTCCGTCGAGTCATCTCCGTCGTCCATTTCCTCGATCCAACGACCACCCTTCCCTCTCATCCCAACTGTCTGTTTGCCATGCATTCCACGTCCTTGACCACTCTGTTGCCCGGAGAAGGAGATGACCAGCGTGCTAGTACCAACCACAGTCAGTCCCCAACAACCATATTTAACAGACAGCATGGCCAAAGGGGAAAAGGACGAAGCACGACCCTGTAACTGAATTTATCAGTTATAGATCTCCACTAGTACGAGCACTCCAACAGCCTAAAAGGATAGCACATCACTTGAACAAATCGGATTCATCCACTGAAGCAAGCAAACACAAGTAGTTAAATGCGGTTGGTGGTCAATTATGACCCCTTAATACCTAAACGGCCAAGTGCCCTTGTAATGTAAAATCTATAAATACCCAGAAGCAAGATGTAATAAGGGTTGGCATTTGATGTAAAGGTTCAACTTCTGGAGACTGTAGATATTTTGTCACTTGTAGCGTCTCGTCTTCATTTTCAGCTAATACAAGCTTCTTTTGTTGTTAACTGCCCACTTTCCATTTTCCTCTGTTCTAAGCTTGTGCTTGATATGCTTTGTTCTTGATCTTTTGAGGTTTAGCACTAGATAACTGTCATCTTATCTCTGTGTTAGATTGTTGAATGCATCACTAAATAGGTTACTCAGGTTTCTTTCTATCTAGTGCAAGAGAGTTGTTGTCTTGTTTGTGCATTAGTAAAATAGATTTGCAGGTTTCTTTACTAGTTGCAGCCGGCCATCACATGGTCTTGTGCATCTGTTGGTGTGATTAGTATTCTCCATGTTCACCTAATACCTCAAACTGTGAGCATTGGTGGTTTAAAGCCTTGTAGTCTAAGGTTGTTCACGCATGTCTGGAGTGAAACAAAGTAGAAATAGTTATCTGGCTTGAACCAAACCATCATTCCTTCCATTAAACCTGCAATAATAGTTGAATTTATATGTTACCAGGCATCTCCTAGCTACAAACTAAGAGAGTTTCTTCGAATCCTAACAGGACCATACATTTAAATTCATTATATTCCTCTCAGCTTTGCATTGAGTTGAAACTCTTTTCGAGTGTCATTTTCTCTTGTTGAGACCAATGCTTTTTTGCATCTGGAAGATTGTTTATAGTCTTTTTCTACTTGGAGTCTACTCTTCTTAATGTGTTAAGAGTACAAGTGGGTATATTTTCCTCATTATCGTATCATTTGTTAAAATAACAACCAAAATTGATAATTTATTGGAGTTATTAAGAACTCTAATCATTTCCACTGTTGAAAGCATAGTTAAATTCGATAAAGACACTCTCACATATATTCAAACCTCTCTCCAAAATGCACAATAATAGATTGATTTTTTGTAGCTTGAATCTCAACTGCAGCATGAAGAATTACAACAGTGGATTCATCATTCTAAACCCATTTCTGTTCAAAACATTGAAACAAACTCCCATAAGCAGAAAGTTGATTAAAATCCAGTACCTAATGAAGGAGCAAAGTCACATGCAAATGCATAAATTCACTCTGCACTTCCCAAGTCGGCCATCAGACCTTGGGAAGAGCTTGTCCATAACAAACACATAACAATTCTTGGATATGATATGGAGGTTTCCTTTCATATTCCAGATTACTCAAAACCCATCAAATTTCAGAGTGTTGGGTTTCTTCATAACAATTCACCTTCACCTGTTCCAGATTCTGCTCCTCTTCCACAACAACAACATAAGATTGTGAAATGACAACATTGTGAAAGAGTTGGCCATATGAAATACCATTGTTTTTGTCTTCATCCATGTAAGAATTTTCATAAAACCACTCACTCTTCAAACAGATGCTTCAGAAGCAAGCCTCCTGCAAGAACAAAGATTCATCTTGGATGGATCACTTCTTGGCAATGGGTTTCAACAACCAAGAAGATATTTCAGTGATATGTCAGAACTTGTTTTAGAGTATTGAACAGTCTTGCAGTTGAGTTTTATCCATCATCTCACCTTGTATCTAACGGGGGGGGAGTGATGGTCATCGACAAGCTTCAAAGCCACATCAAGCGAGCATGAGCCACAACCTGCCATACTAGATTCATAGTTGTATCTAGAGACAAAGATGCCCTTGAGCATGCCTTCAGTTGATGACCAGCCTTAAACCATCTATACGGGGTTGAGACATCTCTTCAAAAATTAGGGACACTTCCTCTAGCAGAAGACTTCAGCTTCTTGCTAGTTTTGGAAGAGTTCCAAGAATTGCATTAAGCATTCCAGAGTTGGTGGTCATTCTTAAATCATCACAGGTTGAGACCTCACTTTCAAGTTGAAGTTCTCCCATTTTATGCGGGGTGAGACCTCCCTTTCAAGGTTGAAGGTTTCCTTCTTCAAAACATGAGGAGCACTTCCTCTATCAGAAGACCCCAACTTCATGCCAGATTTGGAAGAGTTTTGAGAACTGCATTAAGCGCTCCAGTGTTGGTGGTCATCCTTAAACCACCCCCCCTATACCAACATTTCAGAGAGCATATTCAGCCTAGTGTTGCCATGCATTTTTGCACATTTTGTATTACAACTCTCTTCTTGGATTCATACATACCCCTTCGAATTAAGGGGGAGAATGTTGGACACCTAATCCCCTAAGGGTTATGGCGTGGAAGATAAACAATCAAAGGGAGTCCAAGAAACCTTAGAATATGGAATCCAATGGTTACTCCCATGTATTATAAATGTGTATCATTTGTTAATAGAAAATGCATTCACGCTTCACCTTGTTTCGCTATCCACATTCCATGCGCATATGACAGAAACAGATAGACCCAACAATCTAAATGTGTTTTTTTACAGAAAATATTTCTTGAATACAACATGAATCACAAACCTAAATTCAAATAATAATGACATTATTAAATTATAAACCATAATAATACAATTATCACCATTATTATTAACAATTAATTATTTAATAATAATAATACTATTATAATGTCAATTATTTTTTTTGCTTGGCAAAGGCTCAACTAAATATATTAAAAATCAAAAAAAGTATTTACAAGAGGTGAACACCTCTGAGAGCGAGTGTGCAGCTCTCTAACAAAGCTTTCCTCATCAACCTGAAATGTCTGCGTATACAGGCTAGCCATTACAAAAAAATACCAAGAGAGATGGTTTGTACTTCCACATGGATCGACATAGATAGACATAACTCGACATAGACAGACAGAGAAACTAGAAATTGACCCAGACCTCAAGACCCATTACAGCAACAGAAATTCGAGCCAACATTTTATCATTGCTGCTCGCCACCCTACCCAAAACAAAGCCAAAAAGAAAGAAACACTGATCGCCTGAGGAAAGGCTTACCCAGAACTCATCGGCCATTAATTTCCAAGCTTCTTCCGCGCCTCAGCTTCTCGCTCCTGCGCGCGCTTCTTGCGATCTTCTGCTGCACGAACCGGGTCCCGCTCCCAAGTCACCTCCATGCCAACTGGAACATCTTCAATGCATTCTATGCCAGGCGGTAATTTGAGGTACAGGGTATAATCAAACGAATCTTCAGAAGCCTCATTCTTTGTCGGGCTCTGAGGAGAGGAAGGCCTGATGTTATGGGTGTCCCTTTGAGCCTCTAAAGGACCCTCAGAAGTAACCATGGGCTCTTTCCCTTTGAGGCTGCTGATTTCTTGTAATGCTTCCTCCTACTCAGCTGAGTAACCGAAGGTGCTTTCCTCGTCCAACTTACTCAGTAATTCTGGACTGTAGGCACTGTCCTTAAGCTTGGAAGTGTTGTCCGTTGAGGGGGGAGTCTTTTCTTCCATGTCCGCCTCCAAACTTCCTTCCTCCTCATCCTCCTCCTCAAAAATGACTGTTATCATAGCCTTTACAACCGGTTTGTTCCTCTTGCGACGATAGTAGAGAGTCGCGGTCTGCATTGCATTACAAACATCTAACGCAGAATTCTCCGAATCCCCCGAGGGTGGCGAGGCACAGGCCAAAGGAGAGATTCTCCGCGGGCTTGAATGGCCACTATCTCTAGTGCCACCCTACTGCCCCGAATTACCACCCCTGCGAGGCCTGCGATACCCTGCGCGCGGAGCCATGAGAAAACCAGGGCGTAGCTTAGCGGCCTTGTGCCTTCGGCTACCCAGAAGAACTTCGCGGGGCCTGTTACTCCGATGTCCCTGCCTCTCAGCTGCCAACGACAAACTCAACTAAACCAGGCGAGAACACCCAGCAAGATTCGGGCAGGGGAAGAACTCGAGGGTGGGAAAACTGCCCTCAGAGCCTCCCTCCTCCACGTTAACCTAAACCTCTAATTCTCCAGAACCAGAGCCGAACTGCAGACACAGAATGAGGATTATGTTCTCCATGACAAGATAACTGTTAGTTGAACCTTGGAAAGCCCAATGCATTGAATCGCCATTAAGGCTCGTTGAGTCCTTTTGGGCCAAAACCAGCCCGGAGCCCATGTCGACCACCTGTCCGCAACGTGGTAGCATGTCCTCGGCGCGTGGGCGTAAACTCGTCTTAATTGCAGCCATTAACACCCGCATCCGGGTTATTATAATGTCAATTATTATTGTTATTAAGAAATTGCAATATAAATTGAGTATCTTTCCATAATATCAACAATTGTTGAATACTTCATCCATACAAAAGAAATAAACATTAGACAGGACCATGAAATCAAAACAGTGATTAAATACCCATTATGATAATCTATGGCACATATGAAGAGATCACCAATCCACTCTTTAATGCCACACCTTTGACTTACCATAGCTTTATGTTTAAGTTTAATTACCACTCATTATAGAAAGACTATATTTCATATTTAACCCAAACCTATTTTTGAGTTGTGAGGCTTATTTTACAACTTAGTATGAGGGGATGTGTAAGTTTGTTAGTGTCCTCTTTAAAATAAAAATTATGTTCTAAATAGAAAAATAGTAAGAAAAAATAAATGAGTAAGATGTTTAAATCTTATGCTTTTAAAAAATATTTCAGCAAGAGATTTAAATAAACTATTTGAATATTTATGTTAACTAATTTATGTAGATATCAACATCATATATATCTATATATAGAAAAAAAAAATAAGTTTTTATGGTTAAAAAGTTTATTTGGTCATATATATACTCCATTTAGCATTAAAAATACAATTTAAATAATGAAAAATAGCATATTGTATTTTGCACTCTAAAGAAGTTTGCATGTCAATAAATTTGATCCCTCTCCGCTCATGTTAGATTACTTAAAATGGATCTATGCTGGTTTAAATAATCTCACATCTTTCATTTAAGCAACCCATTTAAGCAACCCATCCACCAGTGATCAAATTTGAAGGACGTGTCTTAATTTCAATTAGAAAGACAAATATTCATGTTGCCCTTCCATGATGAAAAGCTTTAAAAAAATGAATTTCAATTGACAACAGTGTACTATCTTTACATTTCATTTTCAATCAAATTTATTTCTATTAAATAAATTAAATTCCTAAAACTAGATGGAAAGTAGTGTTGTAGCTGAAGTTGACCCAATCAATTTGAGTTTTGTCAGTTTCTTTATGTGACTAATCAAATTTATTTCTATTAAATAAATTAAATTCTTAAGACTAGATGGAAAGTAGTGTTGTATCTCAAGTTGACCCAATCAATTTGAGTTTTGTCAGTTTCTTTATGGGACTAAAGTATTATGATAGTAGGAAGATTACAAGAATATTTTGGACAATTTATATTATCTTTGCAGTCCTAAAAGTTAGGAAAACGCTATATTTTTGGGAATCAACCATTTTAAGTCCACATACCCATATTTTAACTAAAAACACTATATTTTCGGGAATCAACTATTTTAACACCACATACCCATATTTTAACTAAAAAAAACCTTAAATATCACAAGTGCCTATATGCTCATAATTTTACTAAATATTTTATTCCAAAATCTCATATACAATTCAAAATCAAGACATGCCTACATTTCCAAACCAACCACATGATCTCACATGATCTCCTCATTTAGAGAATATCCTGCACATCTCAATGTCGCTACATGCCCCGGCGGAGGAGAGACATAACATTTATATATTAATGTACTCTTTCCTAGTGGATTTTCCATGGGAAAATGCCAAAAAAAACTCAAGTTGATGCCAAAACGAGGGATAAAGAGTGCTTTCCTGGGCAGTGAAAATTGAAAAAAAAAAGTCGAGGGGATGACTGGAACCGAATTCATTCGTTACAAAATATCTTTGAACTATATGAAAGTACAAAATAAGCGGCTAATGAGATTTGGGGATCTGTGAAAAAGTTTATAAAATCTCTTTTTGCAGAATGACATATAAATACATGAAAGTACAAAATAAGCTGCTAATGTGATTTGGGGATCTGTGAAAAAATTTATAAAATCTCTTTTTCAGAATGACATATAAATAAAAATGAAAAATCCTGAAGAGGATGTTTACCCACCTTTACTTTTTCCTTTCCAAGTCAAAGCTACAGTGATTAATGCATTACAACACATATATCATGGGCCTAATGAAAAGTTTCAGCTCCCATGAATAAAGAAGCATCAGCTAACTTGCTTGACCCGAAATTTAACAGTCACGCTAGTACATGGTCTATGCAATGGTCTAATAGCCACCCCTGTGACTCATCAAATTAGATTTGAGCGTGGTCTATGCAGTTGAACCAACAACATTCAGGGATCAAAGTGTTCTCCATTTTGATAGCAATAACTCTAGAAGGAAGAGTTGGAGACATCAATATCTATAGATAATTAATGTTGGAGAAATCAATATCTATAGATAATTAATTTAGTTTTCAACTGGTTGAGGTGATCTAGAAGATAGAGAAGTATTGATTTGAGACATTATTTTTTTAGGAATTATTAGGTAAAATAGTTCATTAAGCAGATCGAGAAGATAGAGAAGTATTGATTTGAGACTTTTTTTCAGTGTTCTACGAGGACGCGTCCCCCGGGGTCGGGTGCACGCACCCCTCGCACCCCACGCACTCGGGACAGGGAGTCTCTTGGGGGTGCGTTTCCCCACGCACCCTTTTTGGGGAGTCTTGGGGAGATGCAAGGGGGTGCGTTTCCCCAGTGTGGGAGTCTAGACTCCCCAAGACTCCCCAAAAACGGTGCTTTTGTACGTCCCCCTTCAATGTGGGAGTCTAGACTCCCCAAAAAGGGTGCGCCTGGGCGTCCCCCTTTAAATTTGTCTAATAAGACTTAAAAATTAAAATTCAAAAATCAAAACCATGAATTTATTTTTTTTAACTAAAATTAAAACTAAATAACTAAAACTTAAAAGTCTAAAAAAAAATTAAAATTAAAACTAAATAACTAAAACTTAAAAGCTTAAACCTAAAAGTCATGAAAGGCAAAACTTAAAGTTAAAAGTTCATTTCATTTCAACCCAAAGTAGAGGACCAGTCATTGAGATTGAGTCCTTGATGCTGATTTATCATTTTATTTTCAGTGCTCACTATCCATTTTTCATTTTTGAGTTGAGACACTAGATATTGATGACTTGACTCTTCAATCTTAACTATTTTTGAGTTTGAACTTTGAAACTTTGAGTTATATAAATTTAGTGTTCAAACTTTGAAAATATAGCATATACTAGTATGTTTTGCTTTCAATTTAGATTCTAGAATGATGAATGATGAATTTAGTTTTTAAATCAATGTAGATTGTGAAATGATGAACCATTGAATGATGAATGATATCGATCAATGTATTTGAATATTTTATTATTGATTTTTATTTTTGTTTTTCGAATCTCATGGTATGTATGAATAATAATTAATTCAATAATAAAACTTGTCACTTGAGTATGTCATATGAATGATGTATGTATGAAAATGAATGATGAGGATGGATCAATGGTTCAAATTTCAATTGTCTATTTAATATTTTTATGCTTTCATTATTGAACA
>APFE031523476.1:35243-87574 GCA_000404065.3 Pinus taeda | reverse complement strand
TATATACCTCGAAAACTCCCCGCATCCTTGAAATTTCCCTAAAATTTGAGGGTACTCCCACACGTCCTCCTGTGAATCTCCCCATACCCGCATCTCCCCGCACCGGAGTCTTGGTGGAACATTGCTTTTTTTTAAATTATCAGATAAAAGAGTTCATAAAACATATCCATGTCTCATTAAGCATATCCAAGTCTCATGAGCATTACTAGGAATAAGTGTTTGAAGGTTTTAGGGACAAGCGACTTAAACCAGATTTTTAGAAACACGCTTTCATAATATCTTAGCACAACCAAGAGGCAAATTATTTATCCAAACAAGCTTGTGGAAGCGATCTAGGCTCTGTCCATCTGAGAGTTTTCAGAGATAGGGATGAGGAGATCCTCACATCCCAGTGATTGCCTTGTAAGGTGTATAGTAAACCCTTGTATAGGGTGGTTTTTCTCTTGTGATCCCTTGAACCTGTTATGTGTTTTAGTAGTTTTGTAATGCTTTGGAGGGTATTTTGCTGGATAAACCTGTGCACCTTTGATTATATGTTGAACTATCAGATGTAATCCTTCTATTTTTCAGTCACGGAGGACTTTTTTCTCCTAGGAAAAAGACAACGAAAAGAACCAGGGAAAAAAATATACCAGGCCTAATAAACTATCTGGTCAGCAGGAACATCAATCCAATAAAAAATAATGAAGGCGTTTAAACTTTTCAAGATATTTTTAAGAACTTTATGTCATAGAATCTAGATGTAAGGATGTTTTTCATCCTCAGAGATGCGTTGTTTCAAACTGATAGTTACACGGATTCTCTCCATGGTTTATGGTCTAAAGTTATTTGACGTATGTGCTGGAATAGCTTATGGTCTAAAGTTGTTTGACGTATGTGCTGGAATAGCTTTTGTGGATCAAAACGACAGAAATGAGACTATTAAAATGGAACAACTAGATCCAATCAAAGGGATATGTATATGTAGGAGGTGACCTATGAGAGAAAAACCTCACAAACATAACAATATAAAAAACGAAAGGAGGCTAAAAACGATTGCATCTTAATTTGAACTAGTGATTCCTATGCGTAGATTGTTTATATGTAGGAGGTGACCTATGAGAGAAAAACCTCACAAACACAACAGTATAAAAAACGAAAGGAGGCTCAAAAACGATTGCATCCTAATTTGAACTAGTAATTCCTATGAGTAGATTGTTTAAAAAGAAGTTGATTAGCCGTATTATTCTCACGTACCTGAGGTTTCGAAGAGAAGAAAGATTATTGATGGAAATGACCTTCGTTTTCAAAAGTCTCTGTTCTAATTTGTATCTCTGGAATAAAGTTTTATGTCGACTGGCTTGTATCTGAACAGTAAATTAATGGGAATTTGCGATAATTTCTACAGTTAGGAGTAAGAATCCAAGAACTTTACATCTAAGTAATGTATATCTAAAAGAAACCCAACATTGTAATAACTTTTAATGTAATTATTGCTATCCAAAAACAACCCAACAATTACGCATTTCCTCTAATTTTTTTTTCTTCATGGTTTCTAACTTTCTATCCATGGAAATAGAGCCGTAAGATTTTGTGGTCCACTTATACACAGTTACTTACTTGAAGCAAGTCTTATCACTAATTTTAGATTTAACTATGTAAATGTTAAACAACGCTTCAAATATTGAAAGTTGCAGTGCTGAGAAATACCTGATCGTTGGAATTCTGATGAGATTCGTGTTACAGTGGAATACCCACATACAAAAATGGCTCCAGACAGTGAAATTTGGCAACAAATTGTGGTAAAATCAATGTAATGATCAGATTTAGCTTGGAGACAGGACTCTTTTGCATCCCAATGAAGTTTTGATAGACCTCACATTTAAACAAAGGATAGGGTGTTTCACAACGAATGGAGAAGGTAGGAATTTAGGAAAATTCGTGGCAGGTGTTTCACTCATCAATGCCTGCATTATGATCCACACAGTGGGCTTCCTGTTCATCTTCTGTTTGGGGTTATGACACCTCATATGCTCCTTCAAGGCCCACCTCAAAACCCCAGAGAATACACAACAAAACTATGGCATTCCCTATCCTCCAGATGTTGTAAGCACCTGGAACTCTACCTACAACTAGTGGGCATCCTGTTAGGCATCTCATACAATCTTGCGATATCATCATACTTCAATTCGCTCATAAAGGGCACCATGCCAGTGCATGGACTCTTGTCGCTGCAGTTCGTGGTCGTGCTCTGCGTCTTCTTGATTGTGGTCTTGGTGGTGTTGGTGAGCGAGAGCAATGGCAGGTGTCGCCTGCCAATTCCAGGCGAGGCCCTGTTTTTGATGGTTGATTTGGGGTGTGGACTCCCTCGGTGATGCTCAGGGTTGGCGCGTCGCTAACGTCGAACATCGAGGGCAAGTGCTAATCATTGTTGGGATGCTGAGAGGCACGCCGCACGAACCCTCTTGTGCCTCCGCAATCGTCTTAGCCTTGCGGCCGAAGGCATTCATAGCGGACGTAGCATTGTCCTCGGCTCTATGTCTTCAGGGGTTGTGGTTTCTTCAGTCGAGGCTCTCACTGCATGTCGAGAGCTACGTTCCCCAAGCTTGCCACTGCCTCCTGGACGTGACCGGCGAGGCCGACGGCTCAACTCAGTGCGATCTCGACGAGTATAAGCTGCGTTCCTTCAGGCTTCTGGATCTTCTCTTCGTTGTCCATGTCATCATTGTCGTGGTCATCGTTTTGAGAGTCTGCAGTATGTTCGCTAGGGTTTTGGGTGTCAGGACTCAGGAGGCATGGGGGTTACGAGCCTCTGGATAATTCCAACCATAGGGAAATGGTATTCCTCAAGGCCGAATCCTAGGGATTTCGATCACCGGTTTGCTCTGTCTTAAATGTGAGAGTGAATGAATTTGTTTGTTTTCATTTTAGTACTGGTATTTTATCGTAGTATATGTGACATTAATCGAATTATCTCAGATCAACTATAGCTTCAATGTTTTTTCTCAATTTTGTACCACATGAAAAGTTGCTTGTCAAAGTGATGTGCATTTTCATATCATTAACAGTTGAGTTTATGAGTGTTGGTAACAACCACCTTTCTTTCATATCATTAAGAGTTGATTTTATGACTGGCAACAACTTCCTTTGTACTCTATATGTCAAGTTGAACAAGGCAAGTTGCAACGGGGGCTCGGAAGCCGGTGGTCCACTGTCCACTGATTAAGCTTCCAACCCGGATAATAAATATCCAGCAATTTACATGGAGACCAGCAGCCCTTCATAGGGCATTTTATAATATTTAAAAAGAAAAAAATTAAAAACTGGTTGAAATCAAAATTCACATTTCTTTTGACAGGTAATTTTATCTTGACACTTCTCTGACCTGCCAAAGGCATCTTGACAATCTTGACGGAGCATAACGTGTTCAATTTTGCACACTAATCCACCACATATCCTGTAGCCCATATTTATTGACATGAGCATCTCAACATAGGACGACTGTACAACTTTATGAATGTAAAATCAACACTGATTAATGAGGAGGAGGTGACCTTTTTTATGCTTGTTGCCCAAGACAGCAGGAATATTTTAAAAAAATATACTTCTTAAGCTATTGATGTAACATCTCCAGGTTAAAAATAACGATTCTATTCTCAAGAGTATAAAGAATTTAGAAATAAAGTAATTTTAACGGCAATGGGCAGTGATTCTCTTATCAGAATATAAAAGCATTTATTTGTTGAGCAGGGATTCTATTCTATGGATGTGATTCTTTGGAAAGAAAGTATTTCCAAGTGCCAAAAGCAGTTAAATTTTGAGACTCCAGTAATGGAAATCAAAGGAATTATAAAGATTTGGCATCGAAGGAATACTAAAACTAAAACCTTAACATGGGTAATTTCTAAAGTTTATGCGGCACCAAATCCGGGGTCACGGGTACGAATCACAATGCAGCGAATATGAAACCCCGAAAACTAACCTGTCCGTGATTTTCGCCTCCCTATTACTATTCACAGGCAGCCGGATTCCTCGGCGCACGCTTTCACATCCATCTGTAAGGCGGACGGTACACAGCATTAAAAGCATCTTCCAGGCTGTTTGTCTTCACACGGCATCGCCTCACCTTTTTATACATTTGCCTTCGCTTGCGTCGCTCTACCTCGCCTGACGCCCGCTCCTGTTCTGAGATCTCCAACCCCTGAGGTAAGCCACGGGATCGAACCTGGGCGTTTCGTTGTTTGTAAGGTTTTTCCTTTCCCATTTTCTTTTTAAATCTTGACATCTGGTCTTCGCAGGAATCGAACATTGGCATTCAATGGAGTCCGTTAGGTTTACAATTGCATTTGTGATGCTTCTGATCATATCCGCCATGTTCGTTGCGTCCTCTGCGACAGAGCCAGCGGGTGCGCCTTCTCCTTCACCTGAAATCGAGTCCGGAGGAGCTCCCCTGTCCTTCGTATCTGTAATGGCTCCATCGCTTTTTGCTGGTATCGGTGCATATCTCGCTTGGCTGTGATGATCAGTGGCAATATCTAGAGTTTGAAGAGGCTGATGGTAGCCTCTGTGGCAGCCATTAGCAGGGGTTTTCTATTTGTTTCGTATTTCCTCATTTTTTGAGGGCGCAAACCTGTCTGCAGCATATTTTACTTTTGAAAACAATAAAGGGGGTTTTATTATTAATTAAATTTTAAGTACGCAGAAGTTTGTATAAATATGTTTATATATATTATTTTAATTTTATGATTTTAATTTAAATGCTTTAGAAGTTTTAAAGGGTTTTAAATATATTTATCTCTTCAAAAAATATTTTAAACCACAAAGAATCATAATTTTATTTACTGTTATCAAATTTCGGGTGAAAAAAATTATTTGGTCTATTTTAATCACATATTTATATTATTTAAAATGATTTTTTACATTATTTTTTATATTCCTACAAGAGCGGGTTTTTAAATTTTTATTTGATGTTTTTCAACTATAAAATGCAATCCGTTGTTTGTGAACGAAAATTGTGTAGCTATAGTTTTATGTTACCGTATGAGTTTAACATGTTATTTGTTGAAATTAAATTTAATATAAAGTGTAATAAATATTTATCATAATTCGTTAAAATAAATTTTAATAATTTGTAAAATAATAATTTATGGAAGGTAAATTAGGGTAATTTGTAAAATATAAAAAATATATATATTTATATTATAATGTAAAACAAAGTCTCAAGTGGGTGTAGCTTCATTGATAGGGACTAGTGATAGCCGTGAGTTATTTTTTTTTTCACGTAAGTTCCAATTCCATCTAGTTTGACATGCTTATCTCCACCAAAAGTGAGCTTTCTTGGGAGGAATTTCTACATTAAAGATAATTGACTCATGTAGACACAAGTGATCATGGTTTTTCCCAATGCACCTTATGTATCCTCATTAGTTTTACATAAACATTTCAAATTCATATTTTCTTTCATAAAAATTCTATGAATATTAAAAGAATTAGTAAAAGGTGAAATAACCATTTCAATATACCCCTTTAGATGTACCATTCATTTTATAAAAGATCAATTAGCTACTTCTACATTTATGGTTTTGTATTATGTTTAATAGTGATAAGGATTAATTTTGAGCCTTAACTCAATCAACCATTGCAATGTCTATGGTTTTATAGTATGTTTAACAATGATAACTTCAAGTCGTGCAACATAAGTTGCCACCCCAAGAATGAATACCTATATGTTTAGAGGTGATTAAGTGATAATTTGTCTCACATAATTTGCACTCTTTTTTTTGTTTGTTAGTTTGGTAGGTTTGGTGTCACCATCATAAATGTCATATCCTAAAGATCAATGAAAATAAAAGTATGTTTGATATTCCTTGACTATTTTGGATAGCTCTTTTTTCTACTAAGCATCACGGAAATGAGTGGATACATTTTCATTGCCAATTACTCTTAGTGATACAACTTATTTTCTGTTAATTTTAGGATGACAATGGCATGTTTTGTGCTTAGAGCAATTTTACTTCAATTTCTATGTTAGCCCAATATTAATATCCAGTTTAGCAATCACATCATCAAGATAGTAAAATGTTGATAGAACATAAACAATAACAATAGAAGACAATTCAAGACAAGAGGACACAAGAATTCTTCTTATAATTCTTCAAAAGTTTAGTATAGAGAGAGAGAGAGAGAGTACAATGTATAATATTCACTTGTCCAATTACAGTGAAAATCTAATCAGTCAAATAGTAGAAACAAAAAGCCCTAACCAGAAAGTCAACGCTGGTCAATATGGCATATTTCTTCCTCAATTCAGCTCGGTCAAACTCAGTCAACTTTGGCCTCTAATAGCAATTTTAGTCGGCCCAAAATAATTTGAAAATTTCCAATCAAAATTGGTTTATGAAAGTCAACCTTGCGACCAACCCTAGTACAATCAATGTTGGTCAAACCAATGGTCAGATTACCTCGGTTCTTGTGCCTAGAACTATGGCCTGCTAGAACAAAAATCCTCCACCCAATTCCGCACCTAAAATAGGTCAACGATTAGTCAATGCAATCAAAACAACCTTTGAAATTCTCGGTCAAATATGGTCAATGTTGAAACAGAAAAACCCTTCCTTCCCTTCACATGTGTGGGGAGCAGAGCGTCTAATTTTCGTACCCAATCAAAGTAGGAGAGAGAATATGAGTGAGTAAAGTGTGTCTAAACGAGGATGAGGCATCATGTATTTATAGGCAAACATTGAGGATGAATAGACGTGATTGTTGGGCTTCTAAGCCTACATGAGTTTGATCGCTAACCTTAACAATTTGTCCATAATCAAAATAAATTCATAACTTCATTTGTACATGTTAGAATGGGATGATCTTTAGATCAATCCCACACCTATCGGAGAGAGGAATACAAGAAAAATATGAGCTCGCCAATGTGAAGTTTGGCCCTAGTTGCCAAGATTAACATTTTCTTACAATCTTTGAGTGCTTGAGATCTTTTGTGTGCTAATATTGTTTTTCCTTCTTTGCAATAATAGTGAAATAGAAAATTTAATTTGCTAACCTCAAATAAATTCCTCGATAATTGTAGGATTCTTAGATAAATTGCATGTACTTTGTTCCAAATAAAATAATGTGGAAAGGAAACAATTAGCTTCATTCCAAAAATGAATAGTGGCCCAAAACTAACACTTTACCTAACTCTACACTGGACCAAGTTATAATTAGCTATTTCCTATGTGTCGGAATATCCTAACATCCCCCTTTAATAACAACTTGGGATAGGATTGAAGGATGTACAAATATAACACAATAGGAGAAGAAAGGAGGCATTAGAGCCTATCCCCCCTTAGTGACAACTTCCTGAAATTCAACCATAAATCGAAGTTTAGTAAATTTCGCCTCTGTGAGAGCCTTTGTAAAGATGTTTGCCACTTGATCATCTGTTGAACAATATTGTACTTCAAGAACATGGTCATGAATGAGCTTTCTAATGAAGTGCATGTGTAGTTCAATGTGTTTGTTGCTCTGATGTTGGACTAGATTTTTGCATATTTGAATGGCACTTTGATTATCACACCAAAGTGTAGTCCGATGTTGCTGCTGAAAGCCAAACTCTGACAGGATCTGACGAAGCCATAAGGCTTCCTTACTAGCTTCTACGGCACCATGATACTCTGCTTCTGCTAAAGAAAGAGAAATGGCACTTTGTTTCTTGCAAGCCCATGTAATAGGTCCTGAACCAAGAGTGAATACATAACCTGTTGTAGACTTCCAATCATCATGGTCACCAGCCCAATCAGAATCAGTGAAACCAACCAATAGAGGGGATGCTTCTGCACTTTAATGAATCCCAAATTGAACTGTACCTTAAACATAACGAAGTATTCTTTTAGTTGCTTTCCAATGACTTTATGTGGGTTTTGCATAAACCAAGAAATAAGGCCTGTTAGCACTCCAGGAAACTCTCCTAGGTTGTAGCTCGGAGATGCCTGGTAACATATAAATCTTCAATTTTTTTTTATTTTTTTTTGAATCTAGGATAATCGGTAACTGGTGAGAGTTATCCTGAACAGACCCATGATCAAATCTAACTGGCTGCCACTATAAACCTAGGCTACGTGCAACCGCCTGCAAGCCGCACAATAGCAGGTAACTTATGCCTCAACAAGAGCCAAGACGTCCGCTATGGGGTCGCCTACTCTTTTAGCCAAGACACAACAGGTCATATATATATACTCAATGAGATTTGAACCCTCATCTCGTGGGTTTCACCCAACGAAACTCACCGTTAAACCCAAAAAAAAAAAAAAACATATAAATCTTCAATATCATTCTTTGAACTATTGGAATGAATTGGGTTTTGGATCAAGTCAGATGATTGTTTCAACTCTATTTTCACTCAAGACATGCATGAACACCCTCAACTTGACAAGGCTTTCTACCACTAATGTTCAATAGTTTATAGATTCAATGAATAAATGGAGAATCCTGATGGTACCAGCAGATACATACATAAACACATATGAATGGCTAGCTATAGAAAGTAAATGAAGCTTGCAAAACTAATTTATCAATGCAGAGATAAGATGACAATTATTTGGCATTAGACAAGAAAACATGAATAACCTATTCAAATGCAAACTTAGAACAGGGGAGAAGATGGCGATTGAACATGTAATAGCAAAAGAAGCTTATATTTCTGGAATGAAGATGAGACGTTGGGAGGAATAGAGTATCTACAATCTCCAAAAGTTGAACCTATATTCCTTCAAACTTTCGACCATTTATAGGTTTTTTACAATACTCTCGAACTCACTGAGGCTCGAGATGTCTTAATCTATCCCCTCTGTCTTCTAACTAGTTGATGCCATAACTAGACAAACATGAGCTCAGAGAAATCTGCTTCTAACAAACACAGTAATCAAATTCTGGTAATTTCATCGGACTGTTAGGTGGTTCACTCGTGCTAGTGCGTTCCATGATCATTTCTATTGGTTCGGCTGCATCGTGCTATTGTTTTTTTCCCTTTCGGTCATGCATTATGTTATTTCAGTTCAACTGTTCAACTGTCAAAAACACTGACAAAGCCAACAAATTACCTCCCTGGGTGACTGGTGGGAAGTGGGGTATGGGGGTCGTTGGATCGGAAGGAATGGGCAGAGGAGATCAATTGCCGAAGGCTTGAAGTCGTGGAGTTGCCCGATTCCATTCATCAGGCACCACATAGCAGTGAAGGAGAGAGAGAAAACTAATTTATTAGGTAGGTATCCCTCTCTCATGTTGCTCGAGCGATATGTGCGATAGCTATTAGATCTAGAGAAAATGATCTAACGGTGGTGATTGGTCGGAGCGGGTGAGCGTAAATCATTAGTTGGATGAAGTGTGGATCATCATATCAGTGGGAAGATCGACGATAGGGATCGGAGAATGGAGAGTGTAGCAGAAAGGAGATGAACCAAGAGCGAACCTGCCGATATTTATGAGTGCGGGTGTATAATTTTTGAAGTCCGGCTTATGGCCAAAGTGGACCAAGAGGAGATGTGGACCACCGGAGCTAAAACAGGGGATATCTCCATTAAAATAGCAACAGTGCACCTCAGGTCTAACACTGGCTCCTTCTGGGGATGAAAGCCTCCCTGTGAGGTTTCAAGAACTGCAGACTACTCCCTTTCCAGTAACAACCAAAACAAACTTATCTCCTAGTGTTCCATTGGGAATGGAGTTTATTTGCATAGAAAACAAAAACTGAAAAAAAAAACCCTTTTACAATATTAAGGCCTTAAAGCCTCATATGAAGTAAAGTTTCAAAAACCACCAATTGACTGGGCCATCAAAAACACCCTCCCCCTCCAAATTGTGCAGAATAAAAGTATTGTTCATCTGAACTTGAGAAATGACAAACGGTCCTGTCCATAAGGCATCAAATTTACCATGGTTTCCCTTCTTTTCCTTCAATGCATCCCATTTGAAAACCCCGTCACCAACCTAAAAATTGCCCATTTTTTCCTTTCTATCAAACGTTTCTTTGAACTTCTTCTGATGAATTCTTGACTTCTCAACCAGTTGTTCTCTGATCTGTTGTAATTCAACCAAGTTACTCATTCTCCTTGCCATGTCGTTCTCTTCATCCTGTTATTCTTGTAAGAATTTGGCCACAGGGAGAATAAGCTGGATAGGAAAAACAGCATCAGCGCCATAAACCAGCTTAAATGGAGAATTTCCTATGGACTTCTTGTTGGTAACTCTGTCAGCCCACAGTGAAAAATTCAACTTGGAATCCCAGTTCTTTTTGTTGTCCTTTAGCAGGTTTTTGATTATCCTTACAAGACTCTTGTTAGATGATTTTACCAGGCCATTGCCTTGAGGATAATATGAGGTAGAATGCACCAATTGAATGCCCATGGATTCACACAAGTCCACCAATTCCTCTACCTTGAAAGTTGTTGCATTATCAGTGACTAGTTCGGTTGGGAAACAAAATCTAGTGAAAATATTCTCATTCAAGAACTTTATGATAACCTAATGATTAACATTTTTAGTGGGTATAGCCTCAATCCATTTGGTGAAATAATCAGTGGCTACCAAGATCCATTTGTGATGGCCACTGGAATGTGGATTGATCTCACCTATGAAGTCCAAGCCCTATTGCTGGAAGGGACCATTGGCATGTACTAGCTTCAAGGGCAAAGATTTTAGTTGTTGTCTTCCTGCAAACCTATGACATTTGTCACAAGACTTCACAAAACAAAACACATCAGAGAACAGAATAGGCCAATAATACCCAGCTCTCAAGACCTTGTGGGCTGTGGTTTTCCAATAATGATGCCCTCCACAGATGCTAGAATGGAACTGGTGCATGACTTCCACATATTGTCCTTTGTCTAAACATCTTAAGAGGATCCCTGATGGGTCTTTCCAATAAAGCAGGTTTTTATTAATGCAGAATTTGGTTGATATGAGCTTAATAGCCTGGGCTTGAATTGAGCTATGCCCTGGAGGGACTTCTAGCTTCTGCAAAAAATGGACTACACTGGAATACCATTCACAGGTGGCTAGATTTTCAGCCAAAGACTGATTCTGCTCTTGCTCTTATGTTGTTTCCTTTGTCCGCTCATCACCTGAATTTGAACCCATGCAATTGATGTCTAACAAACTGCAATTTTCCTCAGCCAGAATTTTAGCCAAGCCCTGGCCTTTGACAAGCTTGGTGGGCTTCACCTCTATGTTGAACTCTATGAATTTTGCAATCCATTTAGCTCTCTTTCCATCAATATCTGGCTGAGTTAGGACACCTTTTACTGAGGCTAAAGGTACATATGCAACCACTTTGGAATGCAGAATATAAATTCTGAATGCCTTTAAAGATTTTATGAGAGCATAAGCTTGTTTTCCAATAAGGTCATATCTTAGTTTAGCATCCCTCAGAGTTTTGCTGAAAAATGTACAGGGTGCTCTATACCTTCATCATTTTTCTGTAATCGAACTGTTGCAAGTGTATCATAAGAGGCAAAAGAGAAGATATAAAACTCCCTGGTATAATCTGGGTTGATTAGAGTGGGAGCTTCCATGATAGCTTGTTTGATGGCTCCAAAAGAGCTTCTTGCACCATCTGTCCATTTTATTTCTGATCCTTTCTTCAGCATGGAAGTGATGTGCTTCACTAGCTAAGTTTGGAATTAACCTCCTGACAAAGTTAATCTTACCCAGGAAAGATTGAATGTCCATTTTTGACCTTGGGATGGACAATGTTTGAATTGCTTGAACTCTTGCTAGATCGATCTTCACACCTTCAGCAGAAACAATATGTCCCAGAAGTTTGCCTTCTTCTAGAAAAAGCTGTGACTTCTTTGGGTTCACAGAAATTCCAAACCGTCTGCACTTTAGAAACACCTTCTTCAAATGCTACAAATGGTCCTTGTGACTACTGGAAAAGACTGTTATGTCATCAAGGTAAATAAGGACAAACTTTTCCTTTTCTCCCACAAAGGCTATGTCCATGGCCCTTTGAAAAGTAACCCCAGGATTCATCAGTCCAAAAGGCATCTTGGAGTACATAAAAGTGCCCCAGGGAGTAGTGAAGGTGGTATTTTCCTGATCTTCTAGATGTACAAAAATCTAATTGTAACCTGAAAATCCATCTAAGAAAGACATGACTCGAGCCCTTGAAACATTTTGCAGCAAGTGTTCCATCTTAGGCAGGGGGTAGTTTTCATTTTTATAGCATTTGTTTTGATTCCTGAAGTCAACACAAAGCCTGATTTCTCCATTCTTCTTTCTTACTACCACAAGGTTAGCTATCCACTTTGAATACCCTAGGGGAACTATGATCTTGGCATCCAACAACTTCTTGATTTACTTTTCAATCAAAGGCAATAAGAGATGGCTGATAGGTCTTAATTTCTGCTTAAAAGTGATGGTGTTCTTCTCCAGTGGAATCTTATGTTGAATGATGTTGGTGTCATAGGTCTTAAGATCACTGTACTCCCAAGCAAAAATATCAGCAAATTGTTTCATCAGGGTGCAATACTCGAAACTTTGGGCAGAAGACAAGTGAGTGGACAGATTTATGTACTTTAGATGGTCTAGACTCCTTACATTATGTCTATGAATTGCAAACTCATTTTCTTTTTTGGCAGGCTTATAAGGTACATCATTATGATCAAACAGCTTCTCTAGGGGCACCAATCCTTTGGGTATATGGTTACTAGGCCGCTGAACAATGCTATCTTGACCAATCTCGTCCTTTAGCTTGGACTGGTTGCATTCTTCAATGGTTTCGTTTTCTTGGTCAATGTGCATTTCAAAAAATTCATTAATGACTTGTAAAAACCTATTAATTTCATCATCATCTTCAAAAACTTTCCAGTATTTGAAATTGTCAGGAAAAGATGGTCTGTATTTCACCTGAACTTCATAAGTCAATTTAGGAGGCAAAGGAGGAATAAACGTGCTGGCAGGCACAACAAGGGAATCAACAAGCTGGTTCTTCATTATAGGGATGTAAGAAATCATGAAGCTATTAAAAGAACCCAAGAGCTTCCATACCTCATCCCTATATGCTTTCAGCGTTGGATGCTTTGCTTGGAAAGTTTTGTTCACCTGCTGAATGATAAGGTCTGCATCTCCAAACACCTTCAGACCTTTGATGCCCATTTCTTTAGCAGTATTTAAGCCCAATATCAAGGCTTCATACTCTGCTATGTTATTTGTGACCTGAAACTTTGACTTGAAAGATAAATGAATGCATTCTTGTGTGGGGGACATAAGGACTACACCTGCCCCTACAGCTTCCTTAGAGCAAGCTCCATCAAAGAACATGTCCCAAATTTGTGGGCCTTTTTTCTTTGTGATCTGGCAAACCAGTTTCCTAAGATGCATGGAGGCCAACTAGGATTCTTCAATCTGAAGAATACGGGCTCCAAAATCAGTGTCGACAACATAGATGGGATGATTAGTGGGATTCCTTTCATCACTGATGATATAAGCCAACTAAGCATCTCTGTATAATCTCCTACTCTCACCTCCAAAAACTGGGACAATAGCATAGGACAGATCATTTTGCAATGTTCCACCTAATCCCTTGATCCAACCTCTGGAAAGCAACATGCCAAACTTGGGGGGTACATTTGCTACCACAATATCCATCATCCTGCTCTTCATGGGCAGCTAAGACAAAGTGATGGTTAGGTCTTTGATTAATCCCAAACATTTCACTTTTCTAAAGTCAAAAGAAAACAGGTCATGATAAGACTTGGTAATGTCAAGACCCAACTCATCCATGACAGCCTTGGGCATTAGATTATGGCTGGCTCTTGTGCCCAGAAGGTAGTTGTGAAGGATTTTGTCATGAATAATCAAAGAGACATAGAATGATGGGGATCTGTCATCGCAATTTTCAATCATTGGGATGAGAACAACATCTGGTTTGTCGTATTGCAGATTTACATGGTCAGTGGAGGCTTGGATGGCTTTAGGATCAAGGGCCTTGAGGATAGATCTCTTGAAGGACTCATTCTTCACTAGTTAAATCAGAGGTATAGGTATGCTTAGCTTCTGAATTTCTGATTCAAAACTGAAAGGAGAAGGAGACTTGTCAAGGCCTCTTAACTCGTGAGTTAGAGCTTTGAGGATGATGGGATCAACTGTCGGTCATTTCTGCTTTTTAGCTTGCTATATTGCAGGAACAACAACTCTCTGAGCAGGAGTTTCCTTGGCATTATTCATCTTCGACCTCAGATCATATCTGTGTTGATCATCAGTTCGCAGAACAACTCCACCATCCCACTCTTCGTTGATCTGGTCATTGAATAATGACTTTTGATAGGCAATTGAGGTCAAAAAGGAGGCACTGCCTTTGTCTTCCAGACAATGGATCTCATCATCTTCTTCAAACTTTTCTTCTTCCATGACTACATTCTGGAAAGGGGTCTTCACCCTTTGGTCTTCATTGGCATCTTTTCTTCTTTGCAAAATCTGCAAATGCTTGTTAGCTCTTCTATATGGATTTGGATTTCTAGGAGCAAAGGTATTAGAAACTCTTCCTTTCCCAAGGTGCTACTCAACCTTTAATTTGGAGATTTCAGAGGCTAATGACTCTATCATCTTGGTCATTTTATCTATCTTGGGATCTGAAGATTGAATATTTGTCCCTCTATCCCCTTTTATCAACATTCCCCTTGATCTTCTCTGCAGCCATGATGTTTGATTCTATTTCCAAGGCTGCATCCTTCATACCATCCAAGGTAGCACATCTTCTCTCCCTCAACAGTAGACAGAAGTCAAAATCAAAAGCACTTGCATAGGTGAGTTTAACAGAGGTAGTGGTTGGTTTTACTTCAGATGGTATCTTGTTGTACATGTGGTTAAACCTCTTCTTAAAATCAGACAACTCACCATTTTCTCTCTTTAAGTTCCCAAACTCGGTGTGGTAGTAGAGTAGATCCTTCTTATTCCCCCAATGCTTTAGGAATGTATCATCTGAAGCCTCAATATCTGCTATAGACCTTGGGGTTAGTTCTCTGAACCATTTTCTAGCCTCTCCATCTAGACTTTGGACAAAGACTCTCATCCACACATCATCTTCACTAATGTCCAGGTTATCAACATAGCTATAGAATGATTCAAGATGTTCCTCAGTTGTAACACCTTCAATCCCAGTGAACTTAGGCATATACTTCTGATATTCTCCAGTAGGTATGGCATTCAAAGGAGTGGGCAGTACTAGAGATCCATACCTAGCAGCTATTATTCTTTCCATTTTGGTAGGTGTTGCCATAGCTATGGTGGCTATAAGGGTACTGGAAGTCTGAATGATAGAGGGTTGAGGAGTGACTAATAGGACTAAAGGAGTATGATGGATAGGAGGAGAGGCTTCCTTTGGGCTTACAATGAAAGGAGAACCTAAAGAATAAGGAGCTCTATGAATCTCTAAGATTTTTTCTTCACTGCTAGTATTAGATGTTATACTCTCAACATGTATTTGTTCTATTATAGGATTTTCTCGAAGAGATATAGAATATTGTTTAGATCTGCCTGAACATGATGCTCCTTTCTCCAACGCCTTTATTTCTTTGATGATTTTTTTAGGGTCAGGTACTAGGCCAGCTCGTGGCTTCTGAGGATTTCTCCGAGTATGCCTCACAAACTGCGCCAGAACTATGGAGTGGAGTCGCTAAGAGGTTCGTCCTCTAGTAGAGTCGCCAGATAGATGACTACAACCCAAATAGTGTCCAGACTTTGTCTATCATCAAAGCTAGATCTGTGTCGTCCCACAAGGAAGCTAAGCTTCAGTCTCCTCTACCCAGCAATGATGCCAATTATGTTAGCACTCCAGGAAACTCTCCTAGGTTGTAGCTCGGAGATGCCTGGTAACATATAAATCTTCAATATCATTCTCTGAACTATTGGAATGGATTGGGGTCAGATGATTGTTTCAACTCTGTTTTCACTCAAGACATGCATGAACACCCTCAGTTTGACAAGGCTTTCGACCAATAATGCTCAATAGTTTATATATTCAATGAATAGATGGAGAATCTTGACAGTACCAATAGATACATACATAAACACATATGAATGGCTAGCTATAGAAAGTAAATGAAGCTTGCAGATCTAATTTATCAATACAGAGATAAGATGACAGTTATCTAGCATTAGACACAGAACAAAACAAGAATAACCTATTCAAGTGCAAGCTTAGAACAGAGGAGAAGATGGCGATTGAACATGTAAGAGCAAAGGAATCTTGTATTTATGGAATGAAGATGAGGCGCTGGAAGGAATAGAGTATCTACAGTCTCCAAAAGTTGAACCTCTATTCTTTCGAACTTTCGGCCATTTATAGGCTTTTTACAATACTCTTGAACTCACTGAGGCTCAAGATGTCTTAATCTGTCCCCTCTGTCTTCTAACTACTTGATGCCATAACTAGACAAACATGAGCTCAGACAACTCTACTTCTAACAAACATGGTAATCAAATTTTGGTAATTTCGTTGCACTGTTAGGTGGTTCATTCATGTCAGCATGTTCCATGATCATTTTTGTTGGTTCGGTTGCATCGTGCTGTTTTTTTTTTCCCTTTCAGCCATGCATTATGTTATTTCAGTTCAACTATATGACTATCAAAAACAATGACAAAGCCAACAAATTTCCTCCCTGGACTGGTGGGAAGGTACGGGGGCCGTTGGATCGGAAGGAATGGGTGGAGGAGATCAATCGTTGGAGGCTTGAAGTCATGGCGGGAGCGGAATATGGTTTATATGGAGAGTCATCGGGCAATGAGTGGTAAAGATCGGAGCCCGCTTGATTCCATTCATCGAGCGCCACATAATAGCGGAGGAGAGAGAGGAAACTGCGTTAACAGGCATGTATCCCTCTCTCTTGTTGCCTGAGAGATATGCGTGATAACCATTAGATCTGGAAGAAATGATCTAATGGTGGTGATTGGTCAGAGAGGGTGAGCGTAAAATGTTAGTCAAATGAAGTGTGGACTATCAGATCAATGGGAAGATCGATGGTAGGGATCGTAGAATGGAGAGCGTAGCAGAAAGGAGATGAACTGAGAGCAGACCCGCTGATATTTATGAGCACAGTTGTATAATTTTTTAAGTCCAACTTATGGCCAAAGTGAAGCAAGAGGAGACGTGGACCATCGGAGCTAAAACAGGGAACATTTATGTTAAAATAGCAGCAATGCACCTCAGGGCTAACAAGGCCAACAATAAAGGAAAGGTCAGGACGAGTATGGGTCAAATACAAAAGTTTTCCTACAAGTTGACGGTATAAGGTAGCATCAACTTCAGGGGAAGTACAAGTGACTGAAAGTTTGGCTCTAGACTGAAAGGGAGAAGGGGTTGGCTTACAATATTCCATGTGAAAATGGTGTAGAAAATCATAGGCATACTTGGACTGGGAAAGGGAAATACCTTCCTTGGATTGCAAGTCTTGAAGATCAAGAAAATAATGCAAGTGTCATATGTCTATCATTTCAAACTTCTTTTTAAGGTTGGACTTCACATGGTTTATAAGGTTGTTATCACTACTAGTAAGGATAAGATCATCAACATAAAGAACAAGAATGATAAGAGACTTGGCCACTTTCTTGGTGTAGACAGTATTGTCAAAATGACACTTAGAAAAGTCAGTTTCTAAAAGAAAGCTATCCATTTTGGCATACCAAGCCCGAGGGGCTTGCTTGAGACCATAAAGGGATTTCTTAAGCCGACATATAAGGCTGGAGTCTGTTTGTATAAAGCCAATACGTTGTTCCATATAGATTTCTTCATGCAAGTCCCCATGCAAGAAGGCAGATTTAACATCCATCTGATGGACTTCCCATTTGAAATAGGTAGCAAGGGAAAGAACAAGGTGGATAGAGTTCATTTTGGCAACAGGAGAGAAGGTTTCAGTATAGTCAATGCCTTCAACTTGTGAGAACCCCTTAGCAACAAGGCGAGCTTTATGTTTATCAAATTTTCCATCTAGTCCATAATTGGTTCTGTAAACCCATTTGCATCTAACAAGTTTTCATCCCTTTGGAAGAGGAACAAGATCCCATGTATCATTTGCTAATAATTAACGATATTCTTCATTCATAGTCGCGTCCCAATCTGGATGGCCTGAAGCTTCTGCAAAGGTGTCAGGATCATAATTCACTAAAGCTTGAGCCAGTAAAGAAGAGGCTCTATCAAACTAAGAACGTGTACGTCACTGATCTGTAGGATCACCAGCAAGAGCACCTGCTGCATCTCGAGTAGCACAGACCCATTTTGGAAGCTGAGGAGCTGAAGGAGGATCCTGAGAAGGTGGGGGAGGATTTTCATCCTCACTATCATCATCTGAAGAAGAAATATTTTCAGAAGTAGAAGGGATAGAGAGAGGTGGCACATTTGCCGAATGAGGCTCGTAGGCCGATATATTTTCAACAAAATTTACATCTCTTCTAATGATAACATTTTTGGACTTAAGTGGAATAAGTCTGTATCCTTTAACATATTCAGAATATCCAACAAAAATACATTTTTCACTCTTAGGTTCTAAAGCTTTATGTTTCTCATTTGGAATATGGGCCCATGCTTCACTTCCAAAAACAAGAAAGTGACTTACATTTGGTTTAATTGAGCTCCATGCTTCTTTTGGAGTGATATTCTTTAAAACCTTAGTAGGAGTGCGATTTATTATGTAATTTGCATAGTTAATTTCTTCTGCCCAAAAATTAAGACTAAGTCCTTTAGATTGAAGCATACAATTAGCCATTTCCTTTAAGGTGTGATTCTTCCTTTCAGCTACACCATTTGTTGTGGAGTATATGGAACTGTATGTTGCATTTGAATTCCATTCTCAATGCAAAAGTTGATGAATTTGTTGTTAACATATTCTTCGCCATTATCAGATCTTAGCTTAAGAATTTGATGTCAAGATTGTTTTTCAACAAAGGCCTTAAAGGCCAAGAACATGTTAAATACTCCACTCTTGAGTTTTAAGAAGTATACCCAAGTGCATCTAGAGAAATCATCAAGGAAAGTTAAGAAATACTTGTAGCCAGAGAATGAAACAACTGGAAGTGGACCACATAAATCACTATGCACAAGTTTTAAAGGGATTGAGGCGTGCCAAGAGGCATGTTTTTCAAAACTATTCCGATGATGTTTTCTGAGTACACATCTGGAACAAACACCATCTCTACAAGATACCATTGGAAGAACTGTCACCATATTTTATTTGCATAGATTCTGAAGGGAGCGATAGTTTAAGTGACCAAATCACTCATGCCAAAGTTTGATCACTTCATCATTATGCAACAAATACGGAGGGAAAATTTGATGACCCAAAGTTGTTAAACATATACAACCTTGTAGAATCATCAACAATGCCAGTAGCTAAAATCTATCTAGGATCTCTTAGGTCCTTAATTACAACATCGTGAGGTGAAAATTCAACGATTTTACCTTCACCTGAATGAGTTATCTGATATACAGATAGAAGGTTGCAGGATAAGGTTGGAACACATAATACATCATTAAGTTAACCATTGTCTAGATGAATAGTTCCAGTCCCTACAACACTAAGAGATCTATCATCACCAACATATATATTTTTGGTGTGACAATCATTTAAAGAAGAAAACATGGCTTTGTTTTTGGCCATGTGATAAGAAACTCCAGAATCAATGAGCCACTCATGAGAATGAGAAGAAGAAGATACATTTAGTGCATATTCAGACCGAGATGCTTGACAACCACATGCATAAAGTGATATTCTTGAAGATGAAGTTGAAGTTGAAGAGTGCTCCAAATGGATGTTATGCTTCTTCATTACTGCTTCCAAGGCTTCCATCTTCTTAAAGAATTTGGATTCTAAGTGGCCATCTTGATTACAAAAGTCGCATTGTTTATCAGTCTTCTTCCCTTTGTTTTTATTTGCCTTATCATTTTGAGATAGAAATTTCTTAGGACCCTTGTATGGTTTAGGACCATTCTTTTTAGGATATAGCTTCTTGGGATTCTTTGAATTTGGCTGCTATTGGGCGCCTAAGGCTTTCTTAGAAGAGTTTCCAAGATTAAAAAGACCAAGATGTAAGATTTTTTCTTGTTCTCTTATTAAAGAATCACAAAAGGAATCAAAGGAAGGGGATTTATAGTCTTGTCCTTGAGAAATGAAGGCTTCTCTTATAGAATGGAAGGTAGAAACAAGCACAGAGTAGGCTAGTCCCAACTTAGTAAGAATGGAATAGATAAGACTACCATCTTCTTTCTTAACCTTAACGCCTTCCAAGAGAAGTCTAAGGGTCTTGAACTTGGACAAAAAATCTTCAATGAAAGAAAATTATTGGGGTCCAACATAAGCAACTCATTTTCAAGTTGATGGGCTCTAATTTCATTTTTAGTTCCAAAAACTTTATTGAGTTGTTTCATTACTTCATTAGGAGTATCAAGTTCTGCAATATAGAATCTAAGGTCAGGAGAAATAAACATTCCTATCAACCCACATGCCTGATCTTGCATATTTTCCCATTTGGCTGCCTTATCTTCATCTTGAGGTTTGGTTTCTTGGCATGAGGCTATTCTGTAAAGACCTTTACTTCTAAGTAAATCCATAATGTAGGACCACCATTGGAAGTAGTTGGTGCTGTCAAGAATAACTTGGCATGTACTTTCCATTTTAACAGAAACTGAAGCTGTAGATGTTGAAACTAAGTGTTCTAATGGAAATATCTCAAAAAATTAGGCTGATTAAAAAAACAGCTCTGAAAACGGCTTCTGGATGAAGAAGTTATGGCTTTTTGAAGAAAAGTTGTTGAAGATGCCAACAAAGTGCATGAATGTGTGGAAATGAATGATAATGCTATATTAAAAAAAATCCCCTCCCTCCAAACATAAATTTAATTAGCTCACTTTTTAAAAAATTATGTGACTCAGTTTTATAAATAAGTGAAAGTCACTTTTACAATGGTACTTTATGAGCTACCCACTAAATTGTAACTTAAATAAAAGATAATGAGACTTTAGAATTATAAGTGAGTCATTTTTTATAATGGGTGAGAACACTTTTACATAAAGTAACTTTAAAACATAAGATACATGGTGCTTTTTGAAAAATTAACTCAACAAAAAGAAGGACTTGAACCCAAGACCTCTATTCTCATAAAGTAACTTTGGACCAAGTGAGCTAGTTTAAAATGTTAGTAATTTTTGGAAAAGAGGGAGGATTTTTTTTTTTTTTTTTTTTTTGATAAAGAGACTTTATAATTATAAGTGACTCACTTTTTATAATGGGTGAGAACACTTTTACATAAAGTAACTTTAAAACATAAGCTACATGTGCTTTCTGAAAAAATAACCCAACAAAAAGAAAGACTTGAACCCAAGACCTCTATTCTCATAAAGTAATTTTGGACCAAGTGAGCTGGTTTAAAAGATTAGTAATCTTTGGAAAAGAGGAAGGGTTTTTTGTTTTCCACTCAAGCTTTTGGGTGCGTGATTACTTGAGAAAGTTATTTTTTTGCCTACAAGACAAAAACCACAAAACCCAACACGAACATACAAAAAAAAAAAAACCTTATGATTTGAAGTTAGCTTTAGCTAGAAATTAAATATTTTCATCAATATTTTTGATTTTTCGAGATCACACTGAGGCGCGGCGGAAAAGAGCATGCACATGAGAGAAATCCTTCATTTCTGTTTCTGATTACCCAGATCGCACAGAATCGCGGGGCAAAAAGCATAAGCAGAAATGAAAGGTATAAATCCGGCAATAAAAAAATAGAGAGCTAAATAAACCGAAATAAACAAAGAGAAAATAACTAAAAACTACAAATAAACATTGTATACCTCTAGAGCAATCCTCTCGGCCTGAAAGCATTCAGAAACAATAGATCTAGCAAATGACAGTCGGATGCAATTCTACCAGCTTCAGATTTGGATCACCAATGTATGCGACCCTCAAATAGCCCTGATACCATGTAGGAATTTACAAGGTAAGTTCCTCAAACAGAACACCAAAGGACACCGCTCACAAACAGATCACAGATCAACACACCAGTATTCTTGATGTGGTTAAAACCCTCAAAGAGGGAAACAGTCCACAGCCTGAGCCAACACGACCACTTCAAGGAATTTATTAATAAAAGAATGAAAAATTACATAAGCTTCTCTCATGAATGGTTACCCTACAAATGACCCTCCATGCTCTTTAAATAGAGATCATTGACCAATCAGGTGTTAAGCCACAGATCAAGTGTCGGTAATAACGAGGAGAGAAATGAATCGTCGGATCACTACATATCATGACCGTCGGATTGTAAGTTACAAAAGTAAATAGTAAAGAAACACACTTTACCTAACTCTACACTAGACCAAGTTATACTTAACTATTTCCTATGTGTCAGAATATTCTAATATTGCCTCATATGAGCTGTCCAATGTGAAGTTTGGCCCTAGTTGCCAAGATTATCATTTTCTTACAATCTTTGAGTGTTTGAGATCTTTTGTGTGCTAATATTATTTTTCCCTATATGTTCTTTGCATGATGTTCAAGCATAAGTTGGAGCAACATGTGAGATTGATGATGAATATTATCCCACAGTAAGTTTGCCTTCTTTACAATTGAATAGTAACGAAATAGAAAATTTCATTTGCTAACCTCAAATAAATTCCTCAACAATTGTAGGATTCTTAGAGAAATTACATGTACTTTGTTCCAAATAAAATAATGTGGAAAGGAAACAATTAGCTTCATTCCAAAAATGAATAGTGGCCCAAAACTATAGATGGTTGAAATTAATTGAATTTAATCAAACGTAAACATAGATTGGCCAATTAGATGCATTTGATAACAAAACATTGTTTCAACATTGATAACTATTATGGTAACTCCAAAATTCTCACTTAGACGTGAAGGTGTGATGGTCACACCCAAAAATTAGGTAGAATTAAAGATGCAACATGTGGTGCTTCTCAAGGGGTCATTGTATACAATGGAATGGAATGGTGCTTACTATGGACAAGGATATGAAATCTATGGTTATGCTCCACCTCCTAAAGACCTTACAGTGTATACAATGGAATGGTGATTCGATGGAACATACAAGGAGTTATGTCATTTTTTGATACCTAACCAATTAATTTATTTTTTATTAGAAAATGCCAATAGCCCATGACCATATTTGTGAAGAGATTTGGAAGGATCGATACTCAATCAATATTAGGAAAGAGTGGACACAAAGGTAAAGACTAATTAATGAACACACACACACATGAGGGGGAATATTCCAATGGTCAAATTAAATTAGGATTTTATACAGGTGGATGAATAAGAATACGAGAATAAATGGAAATCTTTAGATTAAGACAAGGTTTCTAATCCATTTCCATGCCATTTTAAGAAATTCCCATGAAAAGGAATATGTGCAAACATCTCCATATGGTTGCTTGTCTTCCTTCTTGAAGTTCACATCCTTGCCACCCATGTTATCTAATTTTCACTTCAAAATTTATTAAAGAATACATTTATCCACACTAAATATGAATAAAAACCACCCAAAATCCTTTTGTTGAACCTCTCTACCATTACATGTTTCTAATAAAATTAACCTATATTTTTAATAGATATCCCTTATTTTTACTGAATACTCATTTTTATACCCCTCAATACCTATAAGCCCCACTACCCCATATCCCTCCTCCTAATTACCGATAATATATTAACTTTATTTTTCACAAACTTAAAACACCCTTTATGAATGAATGTAGTAAGATATTGGTCAACAAGGTGAACACCCTAAAATTTTTATCATGTTTTGTTGCTTAATTCAAAAGTAGATTAAGGATAAAACTACCATAATGCCCACTCTATTGATGATGGAGTTATCTAAAAAATCACCAAGCTCTAATGCCACTGATAGGCTTGAGATTGAATAATCCATGTATTCATATTTTTATCAAAACGAGACTAATACATCTATCTAGAGATTACCTTCATTTTCATTTTTACATAGATCATATGGTTGTTCATATTCACCTAGAAGACTCTTCATTTTCTCCTATATTAGAAATTTACAATCTCATAATACTAATGATTAGGTATACAACTCTTTCTATATTTACATCAATTTTACAAGCATTGAACTTTAATGCATTTTTTGGGACCTTATAATGTATTTTTGGCATTATTTGCACCATCTATGAGTTCCATATGTTTGGAAAGAAGGTCAAGCCTTCAAAATCACCAAAAACATATAAGTTCCATCAAAATGAGTTGGAGGTTTAATACCTATAAACCTACTATAAATTTGGTGAGGGTTAAGACCATTTCTAATTTAGTAGTAGAAATAAAGGGCTACCTAGATCATTATGATAGATTAGAAAACTAAAAAGTATATCATCAATATCAATTGAAGCATAAGAGAACTACATATTTTATCCTCCCAATACCTTCTTCACTAGATTACCTTGTATCTCGATAGGATAACTATAAATGCCCCTAAGACACTTGAGTCTCATCCCCATTCTAGCGTACATGATGGTTGTGATGAATATTATTTCGCATGCATGACTTCATAAACTAGATTTTCCATGCCTTGCGCTTTTCTGAAGCAATGATAACCCTGATTTTATTCCCAATGCCTCCACAACAATAGATGGTGAGATAAAAATTATAATTGAGCCATAGTCACACATTGGTAGATTATGTTAAAGTTCCTTGCATAATCTTCCCTCACTATCCTTTCTTACTTTTGCTTCCTTAAAATTTGACCAATCAATATTTAACTTGTGTGCTTGTAATAAGTACAAGTGCCATATCATTGCAAAGAGGGTAGATCTCAGGTGAGAAAAGATCTTCCATTATCTTTTGAATCATTTATAATTATGTCATTCTATTATGTAGCCATATTCATGGGCATGAGAAGAGGACATGCTTCCTTGTTATGGGGTGATTTCCTTAAATGTTATGGCCATTATAACCTACAAATGCAAGGAGTTTCCGATATGCTCATGGCTAGTGAGAGCAACAAAACATGGGGAAACTTGCTATTCAAAATGTGAGAAAAAAATGGGATGGTTTGATAGAAAACTATGGTTAGAATGCCCATAATAGCTAAAAAAATACCTTTGTACTTGTAACCCTACTATTTCTTCTCACTAAATATCTTGAGGTTATGTGTTTCTATCCTAAGATATTTCTAGAAGAAAAGTAGTAGCTGGAATTTGTTTGAATTTACTAAAATCACTGAAAGGGAGGAAAATCCATGAAGGACTATTGAGTAGAGAAAATGAATATTTTCCTTATGTTGTGTAGGGAAATATAAGAGAGCTCCATGGTTGTTTGATTACTAAAGTAGAACAAGGAGAAATATATAATGACAACAATAACTTTTTTCATGTGACTAATGTGTTGGCATGTGTGAGATTAGGGCCCTATAGGAGCTTCCTTCCCCCACCCTAATGGTATCATGGTCTAGTTTGGGGGTGGAACCAATAGTTCATTAGGGGAATTTTAAGGCCTAAAATGGATCTTCTAAGGAAACTATAAAATAATAGTGGAAATAATAAAAAAAGATTATTTTACATCATCAAATTTTAGAGGGAAAAAAAGAAAAAAACTATTTTTTTCAACTCGTATTTTCAACTTATCTCCCTGTGGGTTTACTAAAATTTTGAGCAGACACACTCGTTGGATGCAGAATTTGATTCCTCATCCAAGGATTGTCCATGTTGCATACTTTCGATGGACCTTACTACATGAAAAATGACAAATACATGAAAAACATTATTGTAATCATGTTTTTTCATGTATTTCTATTTTTTCATGTAATAGGGTACATCAAAAGTATGCAACATGGGTAATCTTTGGATGATGAATTAAATTTTTCATCCAACGAGTACTCCTGCTCGAAATTCGAGTAAAACCTTAGGGAGATAAGTTGAAAATATGAGTTGAAAAAATAATTTTATTATTTTTTTACTTTTTTACTCCAAAAATGGTGAATCACCCCCCATGATTGACATCATCATCTTAAATCTTATTGGTTCTTATAAAGTTTATTTTGGTTGTACATTTTTCTTAGGAAGCCCATTTTAGACCTCAAAATTCCCCTAATGTGATTCCTATAGCTAGCTGGAAAATTCATTTCTCAACAATCAATTTGGTTGACATAGATTCCATCTTTAGATATTCATAGTTATCTCCTTACATAATGGTTTCCATGTTGTTGATACCTTGAATTAAATGGGTAATGAATGAATTCAAAATATGAAGTGTTATTCATGTTATTATTTTATGTTTGCATACAAATTATGTGTTATATTTATATTATATATTAATTTTGGCCTCGTATATGGTTTAGAGAAAATAATCCATCTTGGTAATGCCTAATGTCAATTGATATAACCTTGATTTTGTATAGTTTTGAAGGCTCCAATATTGTGATTTGGTACCAAATTCCATATTAGCAACCATGGAGAGTCAACGTGAAATTGTTAGCACTTACATTGATCTTGTGCAATAGATCATTACTCTAGTCCTTCTTGGTTCTATTCAAACGCAATAGCTTGGAGGTGTAGGTTTTGTTGGTTATAGTTAACCATTGGTATTTCTCTCCATGTCAAGCTTTTAATGTCAACATTGGAATGTTATAGTTGGACATCCATCAATGCTTACAAATATAGATCATATAATCTCATCCTTACAATAAATTGTGCTTCAAAACTACTTCAAATGTTTCTTAATAAATTTAGATAATGTCAAACTTTGAATGCATTAGGATAAAGCATGCATTTTAGGGTCGGATAGGTTTGAGACAATTATTTCTATAACAACCCTGGGTTAAAAATCCATGTAATGATCTGATTAGGAATATTAGTTTTGTTGTGCTAAGATCCTCCTTAGATTATAAGCAAAACGCTATTCACGTGCTTAAGGATTCATGAGTTTATTGCAAGTGAGAAATGAATTTTTATGTTAATTTTATGAGCAAATTTAACATAAATAAGAAATTGAACAACATCATATAAATGTACAGAACATCACCAACAACACATCACAACAAGAACATGATGAAGGAGTTCACCCCTCCTCGGCTACGTCTCCTTGGTCCAACTTCCAATGGCTTAGGCCCTCTATTATGCTCAAGTGTGTAAAAAGATGTGTTTACAATGCTCAAATGCTTCTACAACCTACTCCAATGAGTTAAGAATGTCCAAAAATGGCTACCTAGCCTCCTTATACTCTCAGTTTAGTTGAAAACTGGAGAATTTATGACCTCTCCTAGTTTCTCCACTATTCGCTCCACAAATTGCCCAAAATCCGGCACTGAACCGTCATTTTCACCTTGATTCCCACTAACTCACCACCAAATCTATCAAAACCTTGGTGGATTTGACGGGCAGATAATTGGGTCACCGAGGCCTAAATATCAGGAGAAATGTCATATGGAGGGCCATGCACCTAGCGGCTAGCCCTCGACGTTGACACCTTTCCTCCCCTGGTCACATAACTATTGGCAACTTCGAGGGTGGTGTTCGCATGGGTGGTTAAGTCCACGCCAACCTCCAAACTATGTGGCAACAAACTTTAAATATTTCGTGCAAACATAATGGCTAAGAAACATCTGCGTGGTGCAATGGTAGTTGGCTCTGTTGTTTGTTGGGAGGTTGCGGGTCCAACCCTTGCTACCTCCACCCAGACTATAACAAAATTTTGGTGGCCTCCTTGGTTACCACATGGCAGCCTCTGGCTCAGCCACATGTTAGCCTATGGTTGGCCACCATTCCAACCAATAAGATTAATCCAATTGCACCCATAATAAAATGACACTTGTCAACACCTCATTCAACGAAATAAATTGTTGATCAATCAAATTGCATAGTCAGCTCAGCCACCTCAACACCCAGTCAACAGTACGATTACGTAATCAGAAGTACAAAATGCTGACTAGGCTATCCTTTTTTTTTAAATTCACCTGTTTGGGAAAGTGAACAAAACTCGTTTTTGGAGTCATACAGAGTCCGTTTCACGTGAAATGAGTTACACCGGATTCAGGATGATGAGAACTACATGGTTGTCCAGGTTCCACACCAATCCAATAATTTTGAATTTTGAGCTATTTTTTTGAGCACCTGTTCATTCCTCCCCATTGAAAGCCTTTTGGACCCCAAAACATCACTTTCAGTTTTCTAGTAGGTGAGGGTATAGTTTCCTCACCTTTCCAATCTTGATCCATTCATCACTGACTTGGAACTTTTGATCTACACAGTGCTTGTCGTGCCTTGCTTTGTACTTGCCTTTGCTCTTTTCAAGTTGATCTTGCATTGTTTGATGTACCATTTGGAGTTGTTCAATGAACTCTTTTGATTTGTCCATGTTACTATTAGTAGTAACATCTTTCTTACCAGATGATACAACACATTATGATACAAATGGTAAACAAATTCCTCTGCTTGATTCCTTTGACTCAAACTTGAATGTACATCTTGAAAGTATGTATTTTGCTTAACATAAATTCCATGTAAAACAAAATAATGCTTGAGGAAAGTAGTTATACAAAATATAGGCCTAGAAAGTTCATCAACAAACTTGTCGCTTATACCTTTCTTATTCATTTTGACCAAGTGGAATAGTAGAATTAAACCCATGCAATGAAATTTCCCTTCTCACTGCAACTTAAACATTGCACCATTGAAAATTTCTGAATGAAATGAAATGGACTTACCATATTGCATAAATATTGTTCCCATGGCATAGTCACACACATCAACCTGAAAATTAAATGAATTTTTCAAATATAGAAGAGCAAGTATAAAGGTTGAACTGATCTTTTATTTCAAAGCATCAAATGCCTCTGGTTATTTTCCTCCCCATTGTATGACCTTTTGCACAACTGCCAAAGAATGCAAATGAGCTACAATAGAAGAAAAATTAACAAAATATTTCCTCCAACATTGAGTTGCTCCCAAAAATCCTCTTATCCAAATGACTATCTTGAGCATTGACCAATCCATAATGGCATCAATCTTGGAGATATCTAACTTCAACTCACCTTCTCCAATATTATGGCCCAAGTACATCAAAGAAGTTTTATCCAATATATACTTCGACATCTTCAATAACAAATGTTCTTGACATACGACATCAAGTATTTCTTTCTCACACATGACATGTTCATAATGAAATTTTCTGAAAATGAAAATGGCATCCAAGTAGACTATCATATCTAGAAATGGCTTTCAATACATATTTCTTCATATGCATGAAAGTAGTAGGAGCATGGCAAAGAAAAAAAAGCAGAACAAGATATTCAAACAAACCTTTCTTGGTTTTGAATGTCATCTTCCA
This sequence comes from Pinus taeda, assembly GCA_000404065.3. NCBI lineage: Eukaryota > Viridiplantae > Streptophyta > Pinopsida > Pinales > Pinaceae > Pinus > Pinus taeda. Next base: position 58,271 of record APFE031523476.1, on the reverse strand, counting down.
TATGTCTCGTTCAACAAATCTACTTTGAGGATAGCCACCTTTTGAATCCCATTTAATGAAATGCCTTCCATTCTTCTTGGGCACCAAAACAATAGGTGCACCACATGGTAAAGGAGATGTTCTGATGATCCTTTTGTTCAACAATCCTTGAATTTGGTTTATTATTTCTGCACTTTCCCTTCTTGACATCCAATGCATGTCAATGTTAGGAAGAATCCACTTTTGCTGCAATGATATTTCATGTTGGATTCTCCTCTTGGAAGGAAATCCCCTTGCTTTCTGAAACACCTCATCATTATGGTTAACAACATCAACCAAATTAGTTTTCAATTTTGAATTACAACCATCAAACGCTTCATAATCAACACCAACAATGGGTTTGATCATAAGAAGCACCAAATTCTTGCTTGAATTCACTAGTCTTTTCATTTTCCCCGCATTAACTAATGAAATATTTAGTTTGTTGTGATGGGCTCTCAAAATATACTTCATGCCATCCTTGAACAAGTGGTACTTGTTTTCATGACGATAGAAGATTTCTTTTATATCATATAGGTAAGGACTACCCAAAACAATTCCCGATATATCAAGTGGTACAACATATAATTCAACTTCATCAATGAAGTTTGCGATGATTGCAAACCGAAGAATACATTTTATTATAACCTATAAGTTTGTGTCATTGCATATCCAACCCAATGGATATGGCTTGGGATGTAAAATGGTTTCAAGATTAAGTTTTTTGACTAGGTCATCAGATATCAAGTTGGCTTGATACCCACTATCAAAAAGTGTGTTTATTTTTGTATGTTTTGAGATTACCCTCACATGAAATAATTCAATCGTTATTTCTCCGTTTGGAGTGATAGTGTGACAATTTGATATACTAGTGCTAGCAATGGATTCTTTTCCTTTTATACCCATTGATGTAATTTTAGTCTCATCATTCGAATCAGGTACCAAATCCTCTTGAATGACGACAATTGTCTTTTCTTTTCCTTTTTTGTTGAATTTCTTTGGTTTCATCTTGGGATGAAGCTTCCAATAATTAGCTTCATCATGACCCACTTTGGAACAATGTTTACATATTTTTTTCTCTCCTTATTTTTTAATGGATGCATTTTTCTGTCCCTTGAAACCCTTTTCTTTCTCTTTACCCTTAAATGGATTTTTACTACCTTCTTATGGAGTGTTTTTCCCTCTGTCCTCAAGATGAGTGGCTTGCACACACACATCATCTAGATTGTTGGGATTAAACATTAAGATAGTATGCCTAAGGCAACTGTGTTAATCCCCTATGTACTTCAACAACGTGTCTTGTGATTTCAAATCTACACCTAACATTATAGACATTTTTTTTGAATTCTTGGGTGTAATCTTGCACATTTTGACCTTTAAGTTGTCTAAAGTTATGCCAATTCATGATGGATTTATGCATATAAGCTAGAGGGTAGAATTGTCTTTTAATTGCAACAATGAAATCAAGCCAAGAAATTGATATCATACCGTGTTTTTTTATCTCCTCTTGTGTCTTTGATTCCCACCATACTAGTGTACCCTTCATTCTCAAGGAAGCCAACTGAATCTTTATGTCATCCTCTTGAAGGTTTTGAATTTTGCAATAGACCTCCAACTGATGAATCCAATTATCAAGCTTCTTTACATTCACTTCAGCATTATACATGGGTAGCTCAAATTTAACATCAAGTTTTAGTAAGGGTGATTTACCAGTTCCTTTTGAGGTATGTTGATGAGTATGAGTAAGGGTTGTGTTAGTGGAAGAGGGTGAAGATGTTTGTGAAGAAGAATATGAAGAAGATGGTGGAGAAGGTGGAGGTTTACCTCCATTTCCATTACCTCCTCCTCCCGAAGAACCTTCTCCTTTGGGAGGTTTGGAGCTTTCACCATGCAGTTTGGTATTCCTCTCCTCATAGAGGACCTTCACCATATTTGTCATATCAAAGAAATCCTTCCTGAAGACCTTCTCATCCTCTGTCATTGTAGGCTCTCCTTCATGAGACATGCTCATTGTAGTTTTTAACCTCGTATAGAAATTACCTACATACGAATTCTAAAAACATAAAATAAACAATGGTGAGAGCATAACACATAAAACAAATATACACATAGATTTTCCCCTCGATACCAAAACTGGGACTACCAGATTGATTTTTCATTTGTTCCTTTCAATGTTACAATACATATATATACACGTTGAAGCATCCATAAACCCCAATCCATTAACCTTGGATTAGAACATAACCATAGTTCCCTTGACCAGATCTACAAAATATGATGGACTGAAAACCATCGCGTCCAAAACCACCCTGGATAAGAACATAATCGTATTTCCCTTGACCGGATCTACAAAATACCATGGACCGAAAACCATCGTGCCCAAAACCATGTGTGAAATCCATGCACAAAACCATAGGTAGGTTCGCCCCCACTGTGAACCCCCCACTACGCCCGACACAACAAAGGGAATTCTCTGCCCCACCTCTAATCCCTAAACTTAACTACTGGGTCTAGTCATGAAAAGAATATAACACAACCCAACATTATCCCACTTCTTGTTTTATTTCCATAGGAGAGATTAGTCATTGATACAACCCTACAAGGTCCATTGTTTCTCTACACCAAGAGAACTTCTCAGTGCTCACAGACTTTCTCAATGCATCTGCAGTATTATTCAAGGTGTCCACCTTTACCATCAACACCTTTTTGTCTTCTACCATATCCCTCACAAAGTGATATCGAACATCAATGTGCTTTGTCTTTGAATGATAAGCAAGGTTCTTTGCCAAGAAAATTGCACTTTGGCTATCACAACCTATCCTTATAGCTTGTTGTACTATCCCCATACTTGAACAAAATCTCTGCAACCAAACTAATTCCTTGCTTGCATGAGTGGCTGCCATGTATTTTGCCTCTGTAGTTGACAATGCCACTACAGATTGTCTCTTACTCATCCAACTAGTTTCACCTCCAAATAGGTTAAACACATACCCACTTGTAGATCTTCTCTGATCTAGATCTCCAGCCCAGTCTACATCAACAAAGCCACGAATGTCCAAAAATTTGTCCAATCCTAGTCTTCTTTGGTAGCACAAGCCATAATCACTAGTGTGACGCAAATACTTGAAAATCCGCTTCACTATTGTCCAATGCTTCTTCCTTGGTTTTGACATAAACCTGCTCAATACTCCCACTGCATGTGAAATGTCTAGTCTACTACAAACCATTGCATACATCAAACTACCGACTACACTTTCATATGGAACACGGGACATATACTCTTCCTCTTCTTGTGTATTAGGACATTGTTCGACATATAACTTTACACCTATAGGAATAAGAACCTTCACATGTTTACTATCTTTCATATTAAACCTCTGTAGTATTGTCTCGACATACTTCCTCTAGTTTAACCAGAGCTTCCTCTTTTCCCGATCTCATTTAATTTCCATGCCCAGATTATAGTTTGCAGCACCAAGATCTTTCATGTTGAATTTGGAGGACAATTTGGTCTTCAAATCCTAGATAATTTCTTTGTCATTTCCAACCAGCAACATAACATTCACATACAAGACTAGATAAATAACACGGTCACCAATTAATTTAAAATATAGAAAATGATTTGCTTTGCTTCTGGTGAAGCCAAGTCCCCGTATAATGTATCAAATTTATGATACCGCATCCTTGGTGACTATTTTAACCCATACAGAGACTTTTTTAACTTGCATACTAGTTATTTCTTACCCTTCACTGCAAAGCATTCACGTTTCTTCATGTAGATCTCTTCTTCCAGATCCCCGTGAAGAAATGTTGTCTTCACATCCATCTATTCTACCTCAAAATCAAAAGTAACAACAACATATAAAAGTAATCTAATATAAGCTACCTTGGAAACAGGAGAAAAAATATCACCAAAATCAATTCTCGACACCTGGGAATAACCTTTTGCTACCAACTGAGCTTTGTATTTATCCACCTTTCCTTCTGCACTCATATTCTTCTTAGACACCCATTTGTTTCCAATGGGTTTCCTTCCAGCTGGCAACTCCACCAGATCCCAAGCCTCATTTTTGTGCAAAGATTCCATTTCATCAACCATGGCCTCTTTCCAGAGTTTTCCATGCTCTGGATCTACTGCTTCCTTCACAGTTCTGCGATCATCATCAGTAATAGATAAAGAAAATTTTTAACAAAAAGCAGATGGACTATACCTTTTTGGTTGCCTTCTTTCTTGAATTGAACTTCTCACAACCAGAGTTTGTGGCTCTTCATCTTCTGATTCCTCTTCCACTGTAGAGTCTGATTCTTCCTCCTTTAGCTCAAACTCTATCTTCTCAGGTTCCTTTGGTAGGACTTCATGTTTAATAACATCTTTCACCTCTTTAAACACCACATGTCAACTGTACACAACTTTCGTTGTTACTGGGTTCAAATCTTATAGCCTTTGAAACCATCCTGGTACCTAATAAAGATGCACTTTTCATATTTAGTATCCAAATTTGTTCTTTTCTCCTTTGGAACATGTAGATATGCATCACATCCAAATACCCTTAGATGTGAAAGTGAAGGTTTTTTACTAGTCCATACCTCTTGTGGAGTTTTATCCTCCAACGCTGATGAAGGTGATCTGTTGACCAGGTAACATGTAGTCTCCACTGCCTCTACCTAGAATTCTTGTCTTAACCTGACGCCATTGAGCATTTTTCTTTCCCTTTCCATCAACATCTTGTTCATTCTTTTTGCAACTCCATTTTTCTCAGGTGTGTATGGAGTAGTCTTCTACCGTGCTATACCACACTTCTTACAAAACTCTTCAAATTCCTTATTACAAAACTCTCCATGGTTATCTATCCTCAACACCTTTATCTTCTTCTCTGTCTGGTTTTCCACCAGAGCCTTAAATTCTTTAAACCTATCAAAGACTTCAGATTTCTTTTGGAGGAAATATATCCATGTTTCCTTGAGAATTCACCTATAAATGATACATAGTACACAAACTTACCCAGTGATGGAATTGACACAGGTCCAAACACATCACTATGCACAAGCTCTAGTATATGTTTCACCCTCTTACCACTAGAGGGGAAACTCACCCGATTCCATTTCCCATATACACAATTTTCACAGAAATCAAAATCCAGAGAGCTATTAGACATACCTTCTACCATACCTTTACAATAAAGTATTTGACGACTCTTCTCTCCAATATGTCCAAGCCTTTTATGTAGGAGCATTTTCTTTTCTCCAAAGACCACTAGATTTTACGCTCCACTTTTAGGAACCACGGAACTATTGCAGCCATCAATAACAATGCTACCTTGCAACTTGTACAGAGTTCCAATTCGAACTCCATGCATCAATACCAGTGCTCCCTAACCATCTTGCAGGTGTCTTTCTCGAACACTGTTTTTACATCTGCATCATCTAGCTTGCTTATAGAAATCAGATTTCTGGCTAATGCAAGAATATGCAGAACACTCAAAAGTGTTCTAATCCTTCGACCTTGCAACTTCAACTTGAATTTTCCACAACCAATGATTTTAGACTTCTTGTCATCCCCTAAGAAGACATCACCACCATCATATTTCTCATACTCGCAGAACCAGTCTCTATGAGGAGTGAAGTGAAAGGATGCACCTGAGCCAATCAACCATGCCTCATGATCTACATGTGTACTTGAAGAAGAAGCCAAGTACACATCCCCACCTTCATCTGAGCTAGTTTTTGCCTCTACAGAAGGAGCATCATCACATCCATTTCCTTTCTCAGGAACTTTAGATTTATAGTCCCTTTTGTAGTGCCCTTCCTTTTTTCATTTCCAACACACCTTTACATGTTTACCTAGATATTTAGATCTCCCTCTAGATTTAGATCTCCCACTCAAGGACTTATTTTTGTTTATGTTCTGGGACTGTCCTCGTATAGACAAGGCATCACCATTCTGTCTCTCCATATTTTTCCGTCTCATCTCCTCTGTCAGCAAGGATGAGAATATTTCATCAAACTGTAAGGTAGTTGCATTGCTACCTATTGCAACAACCAAACTATCCAACGAATCTAGTAGAGAACAAAACAAACTGATGCACTTATCTTCATCTACAATTTTGATATCAACAAATAATAATTGTCTTATCATAGTATTAAATACGTTCAGATGCTCTGTCACCAAGTCTCCATCTTTCATCCTCAGGTTATACAACTTTTTCTGTAGGAACAATTTATTTACTAGAGACTTAGATTGGTACAAAATCCCTAACTTGTCCCACAAATCCTTCATCATAGCTTCCCCTGATACATTCAACAATATCAAATCTGTGACACACAATCGTATTGTGTTTTTTTTCCTTCCGATCCAACTTCTTCCATTCTTCATCGGACACTGTCGTTGGTTTAGCACCTAGATCTACTGCGGTTCACTGATCTTTTTCCACCAACAGATCCTCCATCTTGAGTTTCCACAACTCAAAATTATGACCATTAAATTTATTGATATCTTCTTTCCACTACTCGCCATCTTCTTTCACCACAAGAATCGATCCCACAGATTTCCCACTGAATAAGGTCTACCACAGGCCCGAGCAAAACCCCTTAGCAGCAAAGGCATCCCCTTGAAGCCAAAAGAACTCTGATACCAAATGTATGTTTTAACCTCGTACATAAATTACCTACATACGAATTCTAAAAACAGAAAATAAACAATGGTGAGAGCATAACACATAAAACAAATATACAAAAAAAAATTCCCCTGGATCCCAAAACTGGGACTACCAGATGATTTTCATTATGTTCCTGTCAATATTATATAATATATATATATATATATATACATATATTAGAAGAAATACATAAAACACCCACCATCCAATAATCCTGGATTAGAACATAATCATAGTTACCTTGACCAGATCTACAAAATACCATGGATTGAAAACCATCGCACCCAAAACCATGTGCGAAATCTATGCACAAGACCATAGGTAGGTCCGCCCACCTAATATAGTGTCGAAAAAAAAATTCTGGGATGTTGCCTCGGACCCCATAGAAGGGGGCTACTCCCCCCGTCAAACCCCCCACTGCACTTGCCGCAACGAAGTGGGGGCTCTGCCCCCCCTTTAACCTCTGGCTTAACTACTGTGGCTATTCGTGGAAAGAATATAACACAACCCAACACCCACCGGAGTCTCAATTATAGCTTGAGGAAGAACTAGTGTTGGAGATTTTCGCAAGCTTTCCCTTCTTTCCCTTGATCAAATTTCAAGGATTTCAACCAGCTTCCCTTCTCCTGTTTTGAGTTTTAACCTTGTAAGCATGACATAAACTTGCAAACAATTAAATGCTTCTTGCAAAAATAAAACCTAGTGTTCTGATACCAAAATGATTTGATTAGGAATATTAGTTTTGTTGTGCTAAGATCCTCCTCAGATTATAAACAAAATTCTATTCATGTGTTTAAGGATTCATGAGTTTATTGCTAGTGAAAAATGAATTTTTATGTTAATTTTATGAGCAAATTTAACATAAATAAGAAATTGAACAACATCATATAAACGTACAAAACATCACCAACAACACATCACAACATGAACATGATAAAGGAGTTCACCCCTCCTGGGCTACGTCTCCTTAGTCCAGCTTCCAATGGCTTGGGCCTCTCTATTATGCTCAAATGTGTAAAAAGATGTGTTTACAATGCTAAAATGCTTCTATAATATGCTCCAATGAGTCTAGATTGTCCAAAAATGGTTACCTACCCTCTTTCTGCTCTCAATTTGGTCGAAAAATGGAGAATTTATGACCTCGCCTAGTTCCTCCACTATTATCTCCACAAATTGCCTAAAATCCGCCACCGACCCCTCATTTTTTCCTTGATTCCCGCTAATTGTCCACCAAATCCGCCGAAATCTGGGCAGATAATTTGGTCGTCGGGGCCTAAAAATCAGGAGAAAGTTCATATGGAAGGCCATGCGCACAGGAGCTAGCCCCTAGCGCTATCCCCTTTCCTATGGCGGTCACATAATTGTTGGCGACTTCGAGAGTGGTGTTCACATGGGTAGTTAACTCTGCCCCAACCTCCAAACTATGGGAAACAAACTTTAAATATTTCGCGCAAACATAATGGTTAAGAAACATCCACATGGTGCAATGGTAGTTGGCTCTATTGTGTGTTGGGAGGTTACGGTTTGACCCCTACTGCCTCCACCCAGACTATAACAAAATTTTGGTGGCATCTCGGGCTGCCACGTGTCAGCCCGTGGTTGGCCACCATTCCAATGAATAAGATTGCACCAACTGCACCCATAATAAAATGACACTTTTCAGCACCTCATTCGTTGAAGTAAACCATTTACTGGTGAAACTGTATAGTTAGCCCTACCACCTCAGAACTCAGTCAATAATACGATTGCACAATCAACAGTATGGGCTGCTGACTGGGCTGTCCTTTTTTTTTAAATTCACCTGTTTGGGAAAGTGAACAAAACTCGTTTTTGGAGTCATATGGAGTCCGTTTCGTGTGAAACGAGTTGCGCCAAATTCAGGATGACGAGCACTACATGGTCGTCTAGGTTCCAAACCAATCTAAAAACTTTGAATTTTGAGCGACCATTTTTAGCACGCGAACAATGTAATGAAGTTAATAAAGGAAAAATAAGGCCAAGGTCATGGGACATGTATTCCAAGATGAATGTTGGGAAAAAAGATAGTGATTGGGTCACTTGTGATTAATTATTGGCTATGGAAATTGGCAAAGACAATGGCAAAGACTTTGGAAAGGCATGAGGCATTTATTAACATTTTATTTATGAAAAAGAATGAAAATTAGGAGAAAATGTAGGTGAAAGGTCACAAGTTTCATATGAGGAGGAAAATGAAGAAAACAGAGGCCTCAATGATAAAAAGGATTCTAAGCATTAGTTCATGGCTTTTGATAGTTCTATGGTGGAGCTCTTTATTCTATTCTCTCTCTCTCATACTCTTGCACACTTGGAGTTTTCTTGGAGAACTCTTAGAGCATTATGGCATACTTGGGATTTGGAGCAAGAGTGTAAAGGAAGAGTAGGAAAGTGCAAGGGAACACCAGGATCAACAACTACAACGGTTTTTTCTTGTAGGTACCGAGTTTCATGTATGATTTCCTTGCTAGTTTTGGATATGACATATGCATGTGGTTATTTGGTTATGATCTGTCATTGGCATGGAGGATTGCCTGGATTGATAGTGGTTTTTCCTAGCCTTGCCATTTCTTGGATAGCCTTGGTGTTATGGGTTTTACCTTTTGTTTATGGTTGGTTCTCATGTTCCTTATGGCTATGGGTTGAGTTATTAGTTCTTGGAGCCTTAGTTGGGAAAATTCTCTGGAAGCCCTGTAATAACTTGGGTTGAGTTACTAGTCATAGAATCCTAGATTGGAAAAATGCTCTGGAGCCCTTAGTGGGTTGATTTAGTAGTCCTGGAAGCCTTGGTTGAACAAATGCTCTAGAGCCCAACAACAGTTATGGGTTGAGTTACTATTCCTCGAAGACGGGTTGGAATAAACACTTTGGAGCCCTTAGTGGGTTGATTTAGTAGTCCTGGAAGCCTTGGTTGAACAAATGCTCTAGAGCCCAACAACAGTTATGGGTTGAGTTACTATTCCTCGAAGATGGGTTGGAATAAACACTTTGGAGCCCTTAGTGGGTTGATTTAGTAGTCCTGGAAGCCTTGGTTGAACAAATGCTCTAGAGCCCAACAACAGTTATGGGTTGAGTTACTATTCCTCGAAGACGGGTTGAAATAAACACTTTGGAGCCCTAGACTGCTTAGATAGAGACCTATTTGGTGATGGTTAGTGATGTCTAACTCTGAGGTGGAATCACTAGTTGAAGGTTGAGGTGGTTTGGCCTCTGGAATCCCTTGTTTGGTTTTCTTGGTTTATTCCATGAGATCCCACATTCATGCTTGGAATATGGAATGGGCGTGAGTGGCTAAAAGAAAGATATGGTTCAACCCAATATATGGTCAAGTGGTACATGGAAGTCCCTGACTTGGTTGGATTTGCGTATGTTAATAAATGCTATTTTCCTCTTGTGTTCTATGTGTAAATGTACTTGTTATTATGTGTCTATGACGATTGTTCTATTATTGTTGTTTATCTAGTTATATGTTGGTTACAAGCATGGTTTTATGGAAAATTTGAGTTATGGCTCTCATCATGTTTTGGTTAGTAGATGAAATGTTAATGAATGAATGACCTAATATATGATAATGCAACTATTGTGAGAGGGCATCAGACCTTATTGATGATTCTTAGATAAGTATGAGAACCCTATGTTCAGATATGTAATTATGACCTATAGATTACATGTTCATAATGTGTTTGATGAAATGTTTATGATGGATAGGCCTGGTTAGGTCATGTTCGTGTCTAAGTTTTATGTGAAAGGCTTTGTCCTGGTGTCATTAAATGTTTTTGGAAGTTTTATGAAGTTCGTAGTAGTGGTATGGAGACTAGCCTAAAAAGGTGGCTTAAATATTGTAGTCGTTGGCACAAAACTGGGTGAAAAAGTCTGCAGTCGCATGCAGGGATTGTCATGGGAGTGACTAGGGGTTTAGCTTAGTTAAAAAATAAGTTAACTTAGGGGTTTGGCACCTGGAGTGGTTCGTTAGCGCCTGGGGGTCCTGTAGCTCGTGAGGAAGGTTAGCTTGGTTTTGGTTTTTCACTTCCTTAACTATACTTTGTAAGTAGAATCATATCATAGTAACTCTTCGTCATGTGTTTAACCTAGTAAGTCGGTTAACTTGGGTAAATGTGGGATGAGGGTGTTACAGAGTGGTATCAAAGCATGGTTCAACCCTTGTACTGGATGGGCGGCATGTGTTTGTTATGCATACATTGTACCTAGTCAGTGTTATAGTTGCGACATCATGCATGGTAACTGGACACACACACACACACACACACACACACACACACACACAGATATATATATCATGATAATCAGGTTGATCTTGCAGACGAGATAGCCTCCCCTAAACTATACTCAGGTATGTTGGTATGTTTATGTTTGGTTTATATGACATGATATCATTGTAGGTAGAAGATCAAAGATGACTAGAAAAATGGTAGACCACAGCTCACGAGATTCTCCCTGTAGATCAAATGAGTAGCATGGTGATGAGTACTCCCCTCACACAATGGACACTTTGAGAAGCATGAAGGCAGAAATAAGAAGTTGTAACTCAGACAATGACCAAATCATTCAGTCACAAGAGAGACTTGCCACGACACAAGAAAAACAAGCAGAGGTCAATATAGTCATCCTTTAGATTTTGTCAGACTTGAAGTGATAGGGACCACTTAGTATCAATCATGGACAAGAGGATAGGACTAATGGAGCCTATGATATCAAGTCTCATGGTGGGCACAGGTTGGATAGAGATAACATGGTCAAAGATGCCATATTTTTGGATACACCTAATAGACAAGGAAATGGACATGGGATTTACTCTAGTTCTAGTTTAGACATGTATCATGGTCATCATCACTATCATCCTTACAGGAGGAGTGACAGGGGGTATTTTCCAAATGATTTCAAGAAAGAAAGTCCACCTACATTGATGGAGAAATGAAGAAGTCACAAGATGTAGAAGCATGGTTGCTTGGGATAAATAAGTTTTGAAGATTGCGTGAATACTAAGAGAACATGAAGGCAAAAAATACTACATTAAGTATTAAAGGTAAAGCATACACTTAGTTGGAAGATGTAAAGAATATAAGAGGAATTCGGGAAGAGGAGTTGACTTGGAGTGGTTTCGAGATACTTTTCAAGAAGAAGTATCTATCGGAGAGATATTATGATGACAGGGAAAAATATTTCTATGAGTTGAAAATGGGATTCGTGATTGATGAGGAGTACACTAGTAGATTCTTGGAATTATTGAGGTATGTGCATTTTCTTAACGCGGATAAAGCAAAGATGTAGAGATTTATTAATGGGTTTTCGATAGAATTCAAAGACATAATCGAGTTTGATTAGCCTAGATTGTTGGAGGAAGCCATCAGAAAGCTAAAATATTGTTATGAGCAATCGAAGCACAAATTTGAGACTAAGCAGGATTGGAAGGGTGATGAGAAGAATAAAGGAAAATGGGATAAGAAGCGAACAAGACCTCAAGATATAGGAAAAAAAGAGAATGTGACACTGCCTAAGAAGTTCAATGCATTTGACATAGGACAAGGATTTCGGTCTGAGGAGAAGAACATGGGTGATGGAAGGAATGAAGCCTTTATAGTATTTGATTTGTGGCAAAGATCATCGTAGGAGATATTTTCCATAGAATGAGGGTGGAAAACCAAAAATTTACGATGCTCATGAGGCATAAACGATGGGGGATTTTGGACAAAGTATTCCACATATTTATGTAGTGTTGGATATAGGCAAGTAGATCACCAGACATCCATTATTGAGATGGACAGTAAGATTTGTGATCAATTTGTTTTTATTATGATTGACCTTGGATCTAATTATAGTTATGTTAACCCTGACCTGGTGGATAAGTGTGGTTTGAATAAAGATGTGCATGCAGAGTCTTGGTTAGTGCAACTGGCTACAGGTACTAAGAAAAGAGCTCATCACTAGGTAAGAGCTTGTGCATTGGAATTGAATGGTATGTCTACATCAGTTCATTTGAATGTGCTTCCATTGGGATAATACAATATGTTTTGGGTATGGATTGATTGTATCTTCCTAGGACCAAGGTGGATTTTTATGAAGAGGCCATTGAATTTTTGGATGTCAATGGAGAATAGAGAATTTTGCAAGGTAAAAAAAAGGCAACATCAGTTAGAATGGTTACAACTATGTAGGAAAAGTGTAGTCATAGAAAAGGATGTGTGTTATTTACAGTACATATTTCTAGTGAAAAAGGTGAGGAATTTGAGGATGAAAATTTCTTGAAGAAGTATCTGGTTTTGCAGTAGTTCCATGATGTATTTCCATCAAATATTTCAAAATTTCTACTTCACATAGAAGTGGATTTTTCTATGGAGTTGGTACCATAGGTAGCACCAACATCAAAGGCACCATATAGGATGAGCACACCAGAGTTAGTGGAATTGAAGTTGTAGTTGAAGGAAATGCTTGACAAGGGATACATTAGGCCAAGTGTATCGCCTTAGGGTGAAATGATGTTGTTTGTGAAGAAGAAGGATGGTATTCTCAAGTTGTGTATTGATTAAAGGAAGTTGAACAAGGTAACCATCAAGAATGGGTATTTGTTGCCAAGGATTGATGACTTGTTTAATTAGTCGAAGGGAGCATCAGTATTATCGAAGATTGATTTGAGATTAGGATATCATTAGGTACGCATTAAAGAGGAGGACATCTACAATACTACTTTTTGTACCAGGTATAGGAATTATGAGTTTGTTGTAGTTCCTCTCGGTTTGACTAATGTTCCAACTACTTTTCTGTGCTTGATGAATATTATATTGTGTCCTTATCTTGACAAATTTGTGATTGTATTCATTGATGATATATTGATATATTCTAAGGATGAGGAAGAGCATTCCAAACACTTAACAACAATTTTGATATTGTTAAGAGAGCATCAATTGTATGCCAAACTTAGAAAATGCAACTTATTTAAGATAAAGGTACATTACTTGGGATATGTTGTTTCCAAGGAAGGCATAGCAATAGATCTGGAAAAAGATAAAATCTATCATATATTTCTTATCCTATTACATCCTTATAGTGAAAAGGTAAGAAATTTGAATGGACTAAATAATGTGCAGCTAGTTTTGAGCAGTTGAAGTAATTGCTTACAAATTCTCTAGTTCTAAAGATCATAGATCCAGACAAAGAGATTTTTGTGTGTACACATGTTTGCAAGAGAGGATTTGGTTGAGTCATGATGCAGGAAGGACAAGTAGTGTGCTATGAATCAAGGAAACTAAATGAGCAAGAGAACAATTATGTGACACATGATCTTGAGTTGGTAGTGATCATTCATACATTAAAGATGTGGAGTCATTATCTTCTTGGCAGGAGGTTTGTATTGATGAGTGATCACAATGGATTTAGATACTTGTTTGGATAATCATATCTGAATGTTAGGCAAACTAGATGGTTGACCATGGTTAGTGAGTTTCAATTTGAGATCAAGTACATTAAAGGGAAAGGGAACAAGGTTGCAGATTCTCTTAGCAAAAGGGCACATGTAAATCATATAGCAACTATGAGTTCTTATGCAACAAATTTAATGGATCAAATCTTGCAGGAAGTATAATATGATGATAGGTATATGGAGATTAGGCACAGGTTACAGCACGACACATGTGATTAGGATGTGCACTGTCATCTCACAGTGGATGGTTTGGTCAGACTTAGGGACAAGATCTATGTGTCAGATGACAATGAGCTTAAGAAGATTATCTTGAGGGAATGTCATGTTAAGTCTTATTTAGGTCACCCAAGAAATCAGAAGACATTGTCAATGGTGAAGAAGTTCTATTTCGAAGTGGAGGAGTTTGTGGCTAGATTTATGGATTTTCAATAGGTAAAGGCAGACTGTAAGCATCCAAGTGGTTTACTACAACCGCTTCCAATTCTAGAGTGGAAATGGGAGGTCATTTCCATGATATCATTATAGGCTTGTCGAGGACATCTAGATAGTATGATTCTATTATGGTTGTGGTTGACAAGTTGACTAAGGTAGTGCACTTTGTTCCATTGAAGTATACTTTTTCAGCGAGTGAGGTATCCCAAGTGTTCATCGGAGACTTAGTGAGGTTGCATGGTGTTTCGAAGAAGCTTGTGTTAAACATGGATGCCAATTTTACTTCAAGGTTTTGGAAAGAGTTATTTACATGTTTGGGTATAGATTTGGCCTTCAGTACATCTTACCATCCGCAGACAGATGGATAGATAGAGAGGGTGAATAGGATTTTGGAGGACATATTGAGAATGTGTGTCATGCATCAACATCGAAAGTGGGAAGAGTATCTTCCACTAGTTGAGTTTTCTTACAACAATGGTTATCAGGAGTCATTGATGATGAGTCTATTTGAGGCACTGTATGGGCAGAGTTGTAATACTCCTATAAGTTGAAGTGATCCAATTAAAAGGGTATTGATAGGGTCACATTGTTTGGCAGAAATGGAATATGAAATGAAGGTTATCAAGAAGAATCTTAAGGCACCATAGGACAGATAGAAAAGTTATGGAGATCAACACCATGTGTTTAAGTAGTTTTGGGTTGGGGAACATGTGTATTCATGCATCAAGCCCAAGAAGAGCTCCTTGAGGATTAGGTCATGTGCAAAGCTAACACCTCAATATTATGGGCCTTTAGAAAACCTTGAGAGGATTGGACTAGTGGCTTACAGACTTTCACTTCCTCTGACAGTGAAATTCCATGATGTTTTACATGTTTAATTACTTAAGAATTATGTTAAAGATGATGATCATGTGATTGAATAGTCTGTATTGCAGGTGGAACCAAAAAGAGAATTCCAACTAGAACCTCAATGCATTTTGCATAGAAAGATGCTCATGCTCCAGAACCAAGCAATTGAGTAGGTTAAAGTATAGTAGAAGCAATCTGGGCCCTATAAAGCTACATGGGAGATGACTGAACAGATTTGGGCTATGTATCCTTAGTTGTTTGTCGGTGGAGGGAAATGAGTTTTGGTGTAACACCACCTCACATATCTACCCACTTTCACTGGTATGTCCGAGGCAAACATGAGCTGAGGGCTACTATGACATGACTCAACCTCCTAGATAACCTTAAGGAAATGAAGCTGACAAAACAAGACCTTATTGACTTCCCTTGGGTGCTACAAGATCACTAGGAGCTAACCAACCACTCCAAGTGCCCAACCCTTGAGTTAAATTTCTTTTTCAGTGAATTAGACCCCCAGTCACACCCATGAAAAGGCCTCAAAGTGACTGTAACACTCCATTCACTCCCACACACCATCTTCCCAGTGGCCGCAATCTTTTTCACTCGGTTATATGCCAGAGACCCCAATATTTCAGCCACTTTTTCAGGGCTAGGATCCAAAACTCTACCCAGAACTTAATGAAACTCCCATAAATGATAAATAACATAGAGAAAAAGCCTCTAACACAAAATTTAATCAAGTACTTGACCTAACCCATTCTAACCATGATAGTCATTCCGTCAAATACATGGTGAAGATGAAATCTACAGGTCATGAATGCATAACTGAACATAGAGATATGAAACATATCTTAGAAACATCAATAAGGTCTAATGCCCTCTCACAATAGTTGTAATAACATCCATTAGGTCATGCATTCATTAAACAAACATTTACAAGTAAAAACACGAGAAGAGTCATAACTTGAATATGTTGTAAAACCATGCTTATAATCAACATTTAACCAAATAACTAACAATGGTAGAAAAACCATCAAAGCTACATAATAACAAGTATAAATACTCATGAATTACAAGGGAAAATAGTTATTATCATTCACATGCAAAATCCAATCAAGACAGGGACTTCCACGTACCAATTAACCATAGATTTGGCTGAACCAAATCTTTCTTTCAACCAACCACCCTCATGCCATATTCCAAAAATGAATGTGGGATATCATGGGACAAACCAATCCATAAGAAACCAAGGGAATCTTGAGGTTAAACCACCTCCACCCTCACACTGCCGTGATCCCTAAATAGGTATCGAGATCACAAAACCAACTGAGCTTGGATGCCTCATAATTCCTTCACTATCCCTTGAGGAATTTTCTTGTCTCCACGAACCCGTTGAGGGCTTCCTAGAGAAAATCATCTCCACCCCCAACCCTTGGGATTTTCCTGAGACCACCTGAACTAGATATAAAACCTTATGTAAATATAAAGCTCAACCAAGAATGAATGTCATCACACCATAGATATCCGAAAATGGCAGGGCAAGGCTAAAACCATTTTCGAAACTTGACAAAACCCATGTCAATGACAACAAATGAACCAAATACACACATGCATGTACCATGCATGCCAAAACTAGCTAGGAAATCATAAATGCAACATGTTACCTGTAAGTATTCTTGTTGAAGCCGCTTGATCCAACCGTTCCTTTCTCCATCCTTTCTTTCCTTTTATTTCCTTGTCCTTCCTTTTCTTGCTTTCTTTCCTTCCCCTCTTGGTGCTTGTCTCCTCTCGGAGACCAATTCCAAAACTGAACTGACAAAAGGTTGAAAAAAGCTATGAACTGGTCCTTTGAAGCCTTTTTATTATTGATGCCTCTAATTTATTCATTTTCCCTCTATTTTCCTTCAATTTCTTCCTCACATGAAACCGATGACCTTTCATCTTCCTTTCCTCCTAATTTCCTTTATTTTTATAAAAATAAATGTCAATAATGCCTTTTTTCCTTTTCAAATCCTTTGCTAATTTCCATTTAGACATTATAAACAACAAGTGATGCCCACTAGGATGATTTTCCTAACATTCAACTTGGAATACATGTCCCACGACCTTGGTCTTAATTTCCTTTATTAACTTTATTACATGAACTTTTAACTCAGAGCTATTACAGACCCCTCTCCCTTAGGGAAACACCGCCCCTAGTGTTCAATGACACCTACAGCCAGAAAAAATGCTAAAAAACCAAAACATACTGCCTATGGAGATTTATAACCCATCTCATTGCAGTATTGTTTGATCCCTCAACAACAGTCATAACCTCAGCACCATTTTGGGTGACATTGCCAAACCTACCCTTGCATCTCTGGAATTTCTCTTCGCTAGAAGCCATTGGAAATGCAATTGGGAAATTTTACTGCAAGTGCCCAGAAATAAAGGAATATGCCAGAACCACCTATGCATGCATCTATGTGGAAATGGACTTCGGCACCGGATTCCCAGCTGAAATACACCTAACAAGTAAAGACTATGTGTGGAACCAGAAACTCGATTATGAAAGTGTCCTCATCAGATGTCAATCCTACTTTGAGACAGGCCACCTAGCCAAAAATTTCCCAAAAGCCTCTGCTAGAAAAAATCACCATAGATCTACATGGTGGGAAGGAGCACAAAAAGAACACTACAATGTCATCAAGGAAGAATACTCTCGAGAAAACTCTGAATCAAAAGAAATTGGGCAAGATATAAACAACTCTCAAGACAAGCAGGGGGAAAGCCCTACCCAATAACAAAAAAGTGAACTCAACAACCCCTCAAGCATCAACAATTATGAGAATTCAAATACGACACAAAATAAATTTTCATTTAACAGTAAAGTAGTTCTCCTAGACCACACTACTTCTCCAACTATCTTCAAAAGGATGAACACAATAGATCATGAAGCTAAGACACCAATGTCCCAAGAACTCGAAGAGATGAAGGAGATGCAAGATAAAGAAAGTTGGAAGACTGTAGAGAAGAAAAAGAAAGCTACAACACAAATCTCACCAAGAGAGACGAGGAGCCAGACAATTAGAAACTAAGAAAATTATTTAACCACCACCACCACCATCATCATCATCAATGAAAAACCTACTCATAATAAAAAACCATCATGAAAAACATGACAACATGACAACATGACAACCATACCACTTGTTGGAGCTTTATAACAGGGGTAATTGTGGTATTTACAATATCAAATATACATAAATATGTACATATACCAAAAAGTAATTTTCCTTCACCAGCAAATAATGAAGGATACATAGCCTACATCTGATCATCCATCTCCCATGTAGCTTATTCAAGCCCAAAGTGCTTCCACTGCACTTTAAATTGCTCGATTTCTCTATTTCGGATGCATGAGTTGCTTCAGTTGCAATATGCACTGAGGTTCTGACTGAAATTCTCCTTTTGGATCCACCTGCAATACAGATTAATAAATCATGTGATCAATATCTTTTACATATATTTTAAGCAATGAAACATGGAAAACATGATGGAATTTCACTATTGGATGCAGTGTAAGTCTGTAGGGCATTGGTCCAATCCTCTCAAGGATATCAAAAGGCCTGCAATACTGAGATGCCAACTTCACACATGACCCAATCCTCAAGGAGCTCTTCTTGTCATTGATGCATAAGTACACATGCTCCTCAACCTGAAACTACTTAAATTCTCTGTGTTGGTCTACATAACCCTTCTTCCTGTCTTGTGCCACCTTTATATTCTTCTTGATAACCTGCATTTCCTATTCCATTTCTTCCAATATGTCTGGTTCTATCAATGCCGTGTTCACTGGATTAATCCAACTAATAGGAGTATTACAACTCTAGCCATAGAGTGCCTCAAATAAACCCATCCTTAGTGACTCCTGATAACCATTGTTTTAAGCAAACTAAACTAGTGGAAGATACTCTTCCCACTTTAATTGTTTATGCATGACGTACATCCTCAACATGTCCTCCAAAATCCTATTTACCCTCTCTTTTTGTCCATATATCTGTAGATGATAAGTTATACTGAAGGCGAACTCTGTACCTAAACGTATGAATAACTCCTTCCAAAACCTAGAAGTGAACTTAGCATTTTTGTCTGACACAATTTTCTTTGAAACACCATCCAACCTCACTATCTCCCTGATGAAGACCTGTGCTACCTCACTAGATGAATAAGTAATCTTCACTGTAATGAAGTGTACTACCTTCGTCAACTTGTCAACCACAACCATTATAGAATCATGTTGTTTAGATGTCCTTGAAAAGCCTATAATGAAATCCATGGAAATGACCTCCCATTTCCACTCTGAAATCAGAATCGCCTGTAGTAGACCACTTGGATGCTTACACTCTACTTTTACATGTTGACAATCCAAACATCTAGCCACAAATCATCCACTTCCTTCTTCAGATTCAACCAATAGTAGAACTTCTTCACTGTTGTTAATGTCTTATGGTATCTTGGGTGACCTGAATATGAATTAGGATGAAATTCGCTCAAGATGAGCTTATTGAATTCACTATTGTCCAACACATAGATATTGTCCCTAAATTTGACCAAACCATCTACTATGAGATGGTATTCCACATCTTGATTACTTGTACCCTACTGATGTAACCTGTGCTTATGCTCCCTATACATTTCATCCTATTATCCTACCTGTAGGATCTGGTCCTATAAATATGTCCCATAAGAGATCATAGCTGCACTATGCTTTACCTGTACTCTCCTACTAAGAGCATATGCAACATTGTTCTCATTTCCTTTAATGTATTCAATCTCAAAGTCAAACTCACTAAGGGTGACCAACCATCTACCTTTCTTGACATTCAAATTTGATTGGTCAAACAAGCACCTTAGCCCACTTTGATCGCTCATCAATACAAACCTTCTGCCAAGAATATAGTGCCTCCAGATCTTCAAGGTGTGAATAATAACTTCCAACTCAATATCATGAGTCACATACTTTTTCTTGTGCTCATTTAACTTCCTTGACTCATAACATACCACCTGTCCCTCCTACATCAGGACTCCACCAAGTCCTCGCTTGCAAGTATATGTGCACACCACAAACTTCTTTATCTGGATCTACAATAATAACCTGTTAAACTAATGAATGATCTGACACCATCCAAATCTTTAGGAGCTACCCATTCTATGCTAGTTCTTATCTTTAACGAATCTACTGTTATGCCTTCCTTGGAAACCACATGCCCCAAGTGATGTACCTATGTTTGAAAGAAACTACATTTTCGTAGCTTGGCATACAACTTATGCTCTCTTAGAAATCTCAATATTGTTGCTAAATGTTCAACATGTTCTTCCTCATTATTAGAATGTATCAATATATCATCAATGAATACAATAAAAAACTTGTCCAGATAAGGATGCAACACACTATTCATCAAGAATATAAAAGTAGATGAAGCATTAGTCAAACCAAAAGGAACTACAACAAACTCATAATGACCATACCTGGTCCGAAAAGTAGCCTTTTGGATGTCATCTTCTTTAATGCGTACCTGATGGTATCCCGATCTCAAATTAATATTTGAGAACATTGCTTCTCCTTTCAGTTGGTCAAGCAAGTCATTAATCCTCAGCGATGGATACCTTTTCTTGATGGTCACCTTGTTCAGCTGCATGTAATCAATGCACAACTTGAGAGTACCATCCTTCTTCTTTAAAAATAACAATGGTGCACTCCAAGGCGATACACTTGGCATAATGTACCCCTTGTCAAGCATTTCCTTCAATTGCAACTTCAATTCCACTGACTTTGGAGTACTCATCCTGTAAGGTACCTTTAATGCTGGTGCTGCCCCTGGTACCAACTAAATAGAAAATTCCACTTACCTATGAGGAGGAAACTCTGTAATCTCTGTTGGAAACACATCTCAAAACTGTTGTAATATAGGGTAC
Organism: Pinus taeda; assembly: GCA_000404065.3. Lineage (NCBI taxonomy): Eukaryota > Viridiplantae > Streptophyta > Pinopsida > Pinales > Pinaceae > Pinus > Pinus taeda. Next base: position 36,908 of record APFE031523476.1, on the reverse strand, counting down.
CTCTCGAAGATTTATGCATCCTCAATATCCTTACCCTTGTCTCTAAAAATATGGACTGCAAATAGTACACACCACTTTTTGTGATTGCAATTGGCTTGCATAGCTGTTATCATCCTCATTGATGTAGGCTTTTTATTTTCCTACAAGATTTTCTTTTCCCCATTATCATCCAGGCACTTAATAGCATTTTCATAACAATCTACTTTGGCCTTGTGGAGATACAACCAATCCATGCTCAAAAGATATTATACGATCCCAATGGAAACACATTTAGATGTGTTGTTGTAGGCATACCATTCGGCTCAAATGCACAAGCTCTTACCCAATGATGAATTCTCTTATTAGTACTTGTAGCCAACTGCACCAACCAAGACTCTGCATGCACTTATTTCCTCAAACCACACTTATCCACCAGGTCAAGATTAACATAAATATAATTAGATCTAGGGTCAATCAAAATAGAAACAACTTGACCACATAGATTACCTTCCATCTCAATACTGGATGTTTGGTGATCTTCTTTCTTGTTGTCCAGAACTGCATAAATCTAACGAATGTTATGACCCACATCCCCAACCGTTTTCACCTTCTAAGAATTGTAGATCTGAGGCCTACCACCTTGGTATAATGGACAATCCTTCTTGCGATGATATTTTCTACATATCCAACACTGCAATGGTCCCCTACCATCACCTTTATTCTACTTCTCTCCAATATGCAACCCATGTCTCTTCTCAACTACATTAAACTTTTTGTAAGGAACCACATTCTCTTTCTCACCTGCATCCTGAGGTCTTTCCCACTTCAGTGGCCAATTCCCTTTAACTTACTCATTCCCCTTCAAATCATGCTTAGGCTCAACTTTATGATTTGACTGCTCATAACAATGTTTCAGTTTCCTAATGGATTCCTTTAGCGGCCGCGGCTCATCAAACTCAATCTAGCCTCTATAATTTGTTGGAAACCCATTGATGAACCTTTGAATATTTTCTTTCTCATCCTTGAGGTAAGGCACATACCCCAATAGATCAAGGAACTTGCTAGTATACTCATCATTTGTCATAGAACCAATTTGCAGGTCATAAAACTCTTTAACTCTCTCATCATAATACCTCTCAGATAGGTACTTCTTCTTGAAGAGTCTATCAAATTCATCCCAAATAAACTCTTATTCCCAAATTCCCTTGAAATTCTTCACATCTTACCACTAGGTATATGCTTTCCCTTTCAGACTAAAGGTGGTTATTTTGGCTTTCATGTTCTAACAATGTAAACTTTGAAATGATAACTATAAACTCAAAACGGGAACTCTAGCCAAAAAAACCCAAAAAAACATCAAAAACAGTGCTAAAAACGAAAAGTGTTGATGCTGGAATAACACCTTTTTTCTAAGGTAAATTTTCAACATGTTTTAAAAATTGCGGTGAAAACCAATTTTTTGTGCAAAAATTGTCCAAAAAACACCCTCAAAACAAAAAGTGTTGATGTTCTAATAACATTTTTTTTTCAATGGTAAATTTTGTGCAAAAAACACCCTCAAAACGAAAAGTGTTGACGCTGGGTTAACACTACTTTTTCTTTTTGGTAAAATTTCAACATTTCAAAATAATGGTGTAAAATATTTTATCATGACCCCGAAAAACATTAAATTTAAAAAAAATAATG